>JAHWFO010041585.1:400-12655 GCA_023313115.1 Rhysida immarginata | reverse complement strand
GTTTCGGCCATTAAGTTGTACCGCGCTTTTGAAATGAATTTTTCCGGAATTTCCGGAAAGTCACAAAAATTTTTATTAGCGTCACAAAACGTCACTAAATAATCACAAAATTTTGAGTTAAACCGAATTAATTTTTTTTTTGGTGGCGGTCCAACTTAATGGACCTCTAGAAATACATGTATCTAGATGGCATTGGCATAAGTCACAACGTATGCATTATCAACCGTTTGAAAGTTAGAACCCATCCACCATAAAGAAAAGCACAGTACGAGATAAGCTATTAAAACTTGAATATAAATTAAATTAAAGTAATAACAGATGGTTTATAAATATATAACCCAAAAAATAACTTTAATTTGTAACAAAACCTTAGTAAACACTTGTTGAATAAATACAGTTGTGTTTAATACTTAAAAAAATAAATTTTTAAAAACGGGTGAATTTAACATTTAACCAAGAGTGTAAAAAGTTAAAGTAATATTATTTATTTGTTTATTTATTTATTTATTTATTTTAAAACCAACAAATTTATCATTTAATCGAGGTAGTAAAAAGTTAAAATTTTATTTTTGCGTTTATTTTTAAAAAGTAAAAGTATTAAAAGACTAAAAACGTAAGTAATTTTTTAAAGAAACACCGGATCATTAAACTTTTATGTCTGAACGAGTAAAAGTATTAATAATAATAATAATAAAAAAGACACAAATTTTTAGTAATTTTTTAAAAATAATTTATTTGACAAATTGAGCAAAAAAATTGTACATTGCAATCAAATTAATTGAATAATTAATTAAAAGTTATAAAAGTAAGCAGACCTTGGCTTGGGATATAATCAGACTTGAAGTGTACCAGGAGATCTGATGAGTTCACAATCTAGAAATCTACGGACAGTGATGCAACCGTGGAATTTACATGTATGTTCCACAAAGTGTGTAGTCACACCAGCAGGGATGAACATCTTGGCAATACTTATCTGGTTTTCCGAATTTACAAAAAACTGTTTAAAAGTCTTAAGTAGTCTTGTAATAACCTCCAAAATAGACAAATATGGTAACTCATTTCCATTTAAGTTACGACAGCAACCTGATCTCTTGGGTATATCATCATTCTTCTGTCTATCATTCCAGCAGGAAGGGGGGGAGGAAATTTATAAGCCCAGCCAGGCGGGGAATTGTTGGAGCCGGCGCTTCATGATACATGATGCTGAGACCGAGGGATTAAATAACAACCCCGCTATCTTGGCAATTGTGTATCACAAACTATATGAAATATCCACGGGCTAGGTGATAAAAAAGACAGTAAAATGACCGTAAAAAAAGTAAATACGAGTTTGAAGTAATCACAAAACACTCACTGTTTGGCTTGACACCTTCAATACATAGTGCCTCAAAAAAGGGTTTTGATGATGAAAAGTATTAGTTGCCATCGCACTTATAACGCTTGGTTGATACTGATGATGCTTAACACTACATTTGAACCTCAGGAATGGAAAAGTATTTGCGGTTGTAAGGCTCACGGTTAATTGATGTTGACTTGCTAACTCAGCAGCCAAATTTATATCGTGGCTTGTGAATACAAACCAAAACCAACCATTCAGATGCTCAAATGAAAACCGTAGAACAATCCAAATGTATTGTACGTAGATGAAAACAAAACTGTAATACACGAAGTAACCTGAAGATTGGTAGAAACTTAAAGAATACCATCCAATCCAAACCATCTGTACAAACCTTAAGAAAATAAGACAAGAAACCCATAGTATTTGAAAGCCAGCAGAATTTATAACATATATGGTTCTTAACTGGCAAAACAACCACCCAGGTGTTTACAATTTCGAGGAGTTTAAAATTGAAAGTATAAACTACATTTGAAACGAATGTAACATCAAGTAAAATAAATTGTACAATTTAGTTTTAAAAAAAAATGTGATAAATGGAATCAACAGTGGGGACGGATACCTTAAGACAAATTAGAATAAGAAAACAGAAATACGATTGTGACATTTTATGAATTAATTTAAAAAGAAAAATAAATGTAATGTAAAATGAAAAGAGTTGCAAATAATTATTAGAAAAATAATTTAACAACCATGAAAACAAATGTAAAACATTATAATAATTAGCAGACTGAGTATCAAACGTTCAAATTACGGAAGGCTACACACTACTGTATGAAAAGGCAAAACTGTCAAACGTTTTCAACTCTTGTATTAATAGAATATGTATCCGTTTGTTTATTATTAGTAATATAATTAGAAATTTTTATTAAAAGAAAAAATAGTACATAACACAGTAAAGGCGAAATTGAATTTACATTTTAACGCACGCGCTCGTAGTGAAAGCATTGACCAGTGGAAACCACATGTAGACTCGTAATATTTTTTGAAATACGTGTGTCAGTATTCACATATTTAAAACAACATTAAAATTATTTAATGAGCGTACGAAAATGTACAGAGGTCGGAAAAAACGAATCGCGGAATGTTGCTGGGGTTGGAAATCAAGTCAGCAAATTCTAATCGCCATTGCAAACCACTAGAGCAAAATTTGCAACATAGATAAAAACCAGATGCGTGAAAAACGAACTTTGCAGATTTGTACATAATGCAAAAAATCTCCAGCGAACACCAAACTTATTCTGGAAACGCCATAGAGCTCGGAAATCACACGAAAAAAATTTGATCTTTTAAGAGAATTTGCGAATGTAAAATCTAGCCCTTGAACAGATTTCATGAACGTAAAATCTTGACGATAAACAAAATCGCCCTCGCGAAAAAGGAACTACTCAACAAATGACTTTAACAATAATTTGTTACGCTGAAAAAACACTTTGAATTTATGTAGAGTCGAGAAATATCATAACAAAAGGTGAAAGTGAAAGACGAAGTTAGACCACAAACAGAAATTTACCCAGCCATATTGAATACGTTTTGGAGAAACCAAAAACAAAAGGCTAGGGGTCAACCATTGAAAGGTCAATAAAAAACAAAAAAGGTCAATGAAAACAAAAATCAAAAGGTCAGCCAGAGAAATCACATTGACCTCAAAAGGCACTTCTACAAGATTCTGGAAAGAAATGGAAGACTCAACTGACATCAGCTAACAGCGCGGGAAGAATCAACCACGAAGGATTCACTCAGTACCCAGTCAGCCAGTCCACTCGAAAAAACCCACGCACGCAGCTGCTCCCGCACCATTAGAAGAAAGAAGAAGAAAGAAGAAGAAGAAAATGGGTTGTGACATGGAAAAGAACCCAGACCTACACTGTAAGTAAAGAAAATCATTTTACATATTATTATTATTATTATTATTATTATTATTATTATTATTATTATTAGAAAAGATGGTTGAATGCATTTACCTCATTAATGAAGTATGACAATTCTCTCTCTCTCTCTCTCACACACACACACACACACACACACACAGACAGACACACAGACACACACACACACACACACTCTATCTGTAGTACGAAGAGCCAAGATTACTGCCAATACTTTTATAACCGAGAAAGGGGACTTCCTAATACACGAATTGAGCATCTGCTCATTTTATAATGTCCAAAGCTCCATGAGCCTACCAAGAGATAGCTGGACATCTACAGGCAGAGATTGAAGGATCACTACACCTTTTTGCTACCCAAAGAAAACGAGATAAAACTCAGTCAAGTCGATTGGGACTGTCTCAAAGCCATCAATTACATGCTACCAGGGCGAAGGAACATTTTTATGGGTCAGTGCCTTATTATGCATTGCCTGGAATCGTAAACCATTGGAAACGCGTTACTACGCGCATTTATGCGTACGGTAAAATTGACTGCCCTGTTTTAAGTCGATTACTCGGCTTGGAGGTGGCAAACGCCGAAAGACTTGTATCGTCCATGGCCGAGAACGAATGGTTGAATCCCATATTTCGTAACGGACCCAGTCGCACCCATTATGAAACGCCTAGCATAACCTATTCACTAGCTGTAATGATCGAGGTACATAATTTTACCGATCGTAAACCAAAAACAGTCGACGTGGGAACCGAAACGTGCTTCACCATCCCCACCCGTGCAAACGACGATGACGACGACAATGCTGACTGCGAAACAGAGGCCGAGGAGATGCACGAGAAAACTGCGGAATACGAAATTGGCCTCGGCCGAGCTTGGAAAAACCCCTTTGCAGAATGAAAGAAGAAAACGAATAAAAACTTTAAAAATTGAATAAAACTGAATAAAGAATAAGAAAAAAAATTGAAAACAACTAAACAAACAAAAAAATTAAAAAAAAAGGGGATGGATGGTGAAAAATCTGGTGGGGAATTGACCCATGGGAGGGGGTTGCAACGATTGCAGTCACACCCAAATACCTCGCATGCATCATATAATCATAACAACATATTAATTTTAATTTATTCGTAAACAACATAACGTATGGGGAAAACCCATCATGTGACCAGAAAAATGCTGCCTGTGACGTCAGCATGACGTAGCAGGGGTGTGTGTCACTTGACATGAATACTGCACGCTGATTGGCAAGTTTTGGGCACGCCTACCTCTTAAATGAAATAACAGCTGATAGTATACAAGCATATTTTAAAAGAGCTATGCAATGAAACGTTAGAAAGGAGACTGTTCTTAGACGTTCCTGGCAAAATCTGTAAATTATTTTTGCTGGAAAAAGTGCTAGCGACTATTCGATTGGAAGGCAAATTTGACCTGACAACGGCAACGAGTGGAATTGCAGGACTTCAATTAATGGTCGGGCGAACAGTACATTCAATGTTCAAGCTAGGCCTGGATCTAAATGTAACTCTAATCTGTTATACACCCATTCAATCGCAACATACAGAAATGCTGTGGAAAGGCAGATCCTAGAAATGCGACTTACTAAATATATTTCTTTTCGTATAATCTATGGGCGTTTATGTTGCTTATTCTCTCTGCTCGATTGCGCCGGGCACAACACCTTTGTAATAAAAAAAATTACTTACATTTTGCCAATACTATTTTGGCGCGTTGGATACAAGGCGTGTTCGACAACCTTGATATTGTGGATTCGAATCCTTCAAAATACACTTTTTAAACAGACACAACTTTGTTTCCTGTCTTCGTTTTGCATTTCTTAAGCTCGGCGAACACAGGAAGGTTCGATTTTCATTATAAATATCCGTCTTCACCGAGCTTAAACATTTACATGACGATATCGTTGGATAGGTCCACTTTGTGGAGACCCGTTGAGTAGGTCCATGACTTGTATCCATTCTTGTTCGAGGTACCTAACGTAGCACGGCTCTACTCCAGCGTTGATACCGGTCGACGATTCGCCACGAGTTGAAACTCCAACTTCCAGTTTTGTTCCTGGACTTAGCTTATTGCACCGGCCTTAAGTCGAATTCAACCTCTTTTTGCAGAGAAAATAAAATGGATGAAAGGTTATCACAAAATAGCCGCTCCTTGCTTGCTTGTATTGCTGTCCAACAGGTACTTGGACGAGAAGGCGGGAAATTTGAATCGTTCACATATGTTGAACCGCATGAGGAATAACACAACACAGTCTCTGCCTGCTCGCACTCATAATATCCATATCGTATATTATTCCGGCGGTTCTCTTTGAGCGAGTTCTTGCCCGAACTTTTCTCCGTTGCTGAGTCTTCCGCCTTTTTCTATTTCCTTCTCTCTCTCATTTTTCCGGTAAAAATTTTTTTGCACATCGCGCCATCACTTCCATGATCTGTATGTTATCTACTGCCATTATTATTGTTATTAATAACATTTGCAATACTTTACTTATAGGTCCGTGCTGGGTGCCGCGCGGCTTATTCTTAGAACACATGCATTTAGCTGCTATAACGTGCAATTTCAGTCCCGTTATATTTGAAAAAATTTTTTTTCCCATTTTGCTTTTCTTCTCGTATGAGAATAATGTTCCGGGGTCCTCTTGCTCTTTCACCTTTTTTTTCCTAACTTCGGGTTAGAATCCGATTAGATTTTTTTCTTTCGTGCCGTTAAGGTTAAATATCGCCTTGTTAAGTATTCTTTTAATCCGGCGCGTGGTGTCTATCAACATTTTTATGATGCCTAATTTTTTTCTTAATTTCTCGTCGAAGCTCGTTTTGTTCTTTTGTCGTCAGTGAGCCAACCTACGCTGGTAATTCTCTAAGCCTCCGAGGAGGTTACGGTGGCCCCCTCTTCGTAAAAATAATTTAAAAGGGTACACATGACGTTCTCCGTAACGTTGATTTTAAAATAAGAAATATGGCTAACATGGTTTTCCACATTAATCTTTGTTTTTTTCTTTCAGGTCTTTCATTAGTCCTGACTCAACCTGACCAGGTTACTTAGTTCTATAATACTTTATAGACATATAGAAGGAACTCCCATGCAATAAGCCCAAAAATGAATTTAGTTCCATGTATTCGGAACTGTATAGTTAAATGAGGCGTTAAGAGTAAAAATTCCCGTAGGTGCTTTGAGATTGACTTATCAGAGAATAACGAGTTTCTGAACATTAACTCGGTAGATTTAATTTTTTACTATAATAAAAAAAAAAAGAAAAGATAAAAGAGAAAAGTTAATATAACTTTTACAAAAACTAAATAAACAATTCCGGTTTCCTTGGTCTTTTACTATAAGGTATGAGGCAAATTTTAAATATTTTTTTTTAGAAGAATTTTGAAATTTATCTTTCTGTCTAACTCATTGTTTCAGTAACTAGTTACGATGTTTTTTTTTTTATCTGAAAGATTTTTTTATTGCCCGATTGTTACTTAATTTATTACTTTCTGTCCATATTGTTATAGTGTTATTTCCGGATTGAATTTTTTCTTTTAGTGCGTCCGCGCCTTTGGTCATGCCCGCGTGTTGTTTTGACTGTTGGCATGCGCCAGCCTTTCGATTTCACGTGCTTTAAATTTTTTTCTTGAAAAATGAATAATGCTCGGGTAGACAGAATCAGCCGTAGAAGCTCTTAGAACTCCGGATCTCCCTCCATCAGCCGATGGTTTGGGTATGATGCTGGGTCCGACTCAGTCTTCTGCAGCGTTTGCTTATGTCGTTTGAGATCCGAGTAATGGTTCTTTTGGATTTCCTCAACTCATTTCAATTTGATGTCATTCCACTAGTCCTAAGATGAGTGCCTATCTCGTTTGCTTGATTGATGTCGATGGGACTATCTCCTTCAATCGGTGCTTCCTTCACCTCCTCCGTTAGGCCATATTAACGGAAGTGCATCGATCCTGCAGGCACCCTGACTTCAATCTTTGTGGTGATCATGGCTGTTTTTTTTTCTACCAGCTGCTGCTCCTAGCGTTTCGTCAGCCGACGTTTGTTTCATCTAATGGATCCATCAATTTTTCCGGACGTTTGCTCCTAGTGTAAAAAGAAGGCTCCGTAGTCGAACATGAACCGAAAGTCAAGTTTGTCGTTTTAATTATTTCTTTTCCTGACTGCCAGTCGAAGCTACCTCTACTTTCTTTTGTCATCATTAATTTTTTGTATGCTATGTCAATTTTAAAATAACCAGTTGCTTTTTTATTTATTTTTTAGCGTCGCTCACCTCTTCGTTCCTTTTCCCCTCCTCCCTCTGATGACTGCGTTCCTTCCCTCTTTGTTGTCTTCGTCCGGTAATAGACTAGTTTCTCGTGGTGAAGTGAGTTTTCCCTGCCCTTTTTTCAGTCTCGTCCATTGTCCTAATTGTTTCTTGTTGTGGTGAGTATTCGTTAATTTTCTTAATTTATTTATTTTTTTTTTTTATTCTCTATCTGTTTAAAAGAAAATATTTTTCTCTCTGGCAATTTGAATACATCCCGTTTTAGCTACTTTCAACTGCTCACTAGAACGACTTTCTGGCGGACCCTGTACTTTCTCTCTCTACAGGTCCAACCTATGTGATTGAAACTAAGCTTCTGGGTAACTAGCCGGTGTTTAAAAAATGACTCTACTCTGACCATTGGATTTTTTTTTGTCTACGATTTTGGTTCTTCCCGATCAGACGCTCTCTGACCCTGTGGTTTTATTTTTGGAGTTTTTAAACATTCTTCTTTTTAAATTTTATTTTATTTCCAAATGATTACTTGATTCTTTTCAGCCTTCCACCCAAGCTCTACAGACGCTAGAACTCTTGAGTGACTTTCTCAGACTATTTGGTGTTTGAAATCAACCGGACATCATCAGGTCTTTCAGTCTTCACCTTTTTCTGACTGTGTTCCTTGTGCAGATCATCCATCCGTCTGAGTGTACTATAGTTACCACTAATTCAAACAAGCTTAATTTACGGCTGTATTCTTGTAATTTTTTTTTTCCTTTTCCTCTTTGCTTCGTTTTTATAGCAATAAAGGGAAAATTTGTTCATTTGGATTTCAGTCTAACATTTATTTTTTAATGTTATTTACCATCAAATAAAATAAAATAAATATAATCAAAACAATTAAAAGGAAGTGGGGTTAAGAAAAGAATATGGAACGTTTGTAACTAATAGTTAATTTTAACGTTGTATCAAACTCACTACGCAAGTCTTATAAAATTAGTTTCGCAACTTGAATTTTCTTTTACGGTCTCTTTACCTTTTTTCCGTCAAATGTGGCTGAACGTGTCGGAAAAGGTTTCCTTCCGGCACGTTACACTGCAGAAATGCCTCCGCTCTTTGATTGGTGGAATCACTACGCCGCTGCTCCATCCTTTGGTGGGAAACACAGGTCGATATTTTACATCTTGTTTGGAGGTAATCTCCAGCCTATATTTATTTATTTACAAGTTGATGTCTCCCCAAGGTGATGATCTGCAGGAACGCATCACTGAAGCTGTAAACTCGATCGGCGAGATGTAGAGACTTCAAGGTAGACTCCACGGAAAAATTCGACTTTTTTTTTTTTATAAAAAAATTAATCCAGGTTATCAAGTAAATATCATTCAAAATTTTTAGATTTATCCTAATATTTTATTAAGAAAATTGCCTCGAAAAATTGAAAATTGGCATGGGATCTTCCATTCCATCTCTCGAGAACTCGACAGGACATTACGCGAGAACCTGACGCAAGAACCTCGGGGAATTTCGTCGCCGAGATTCTAGTTTCGCTTC
This sequence comes from Rhysida immarginata, assembly GCA_023313115.1. Lineage (NCBI taxonomy): Eukaryota > Metazoa > Arthropoda > Chilopoda > Scolopendromorpha > Scolopendridae > Rhysida > Rhysida immarginata. Next base: position 3,588 of record JAHWFO010041585.1, on the reverse strand, counting down.
GAACGATTCTACCTATCATAAGATTCTGCTAACCTGTTTTATGTCGGAATGCCTTCAATTTCTTTGTTTGGTTGCATAATAGATGTTAGATAGAAATTTCACGTTTCATAGATTCCTACAATAAAAAAAAGTGTATTAGTTTTTAACAGCGAGAACTGGTAACAACTCCAAACAGCATCGTGTGCTCAGCTCATTTTGAAGCGCCATGCTGTGTACGCACCCGCCATTTTAAATTCAATATTAGTTTGAACAAGAAATTCACTGAAACTATATCACAGATAAGGTGGAACTAGATGGTCTTCCAACTCTAAACGTGCCTGGCGCTCTTCAAGAACAGCGACCGCAACAGGCCTGTGTTAATTGCCGAAGGAATGTACTCAGCTTTTAGTAAAGCTTTTAGAAGTTTGCTTCTCTGCATAGCGCAAATATACTCCCTATTCTTTAACATGGAGTGCAAAAAAAGGTACCAATGAAAACAGTGCGTTAAAAAGTTTTCCTTTAAAACGGTTCTGTGTGTTGTTTTATATCAAAGGGAACCATTTAAAAAAAACTATTTTATGCACATTGTTTTAATTGGTACCATTAGAAAAAGCACAATAATTTCTAGGTCCTTTTTGCTTGTTTTCTCATTCTAATAATTACATTTGCAATCGCAATTCTATTTTTGTACTCCATGTTAAAGAACAGGGAGTGTATTTGCGCTATGCAGAGAAGCCAACTTTACTAAAAGCTGCACACGATGAAGTAAGCCTATCAGCTGTGTAGGGATGTGCACACGCCGACGCGGCAAGCAGAAGATTTTGTTTTAACGTTTTAATGCATTGAGCCCAGAACAGATGAGCCCCTTCATCTGTTCTTGATATAGGTGTTGTAATGTATAGATTTGGTTTAACGCAGTGGAAAGGCGTATTGGATAAATAATCTAGACAGGGTAAATTTAATCGATATAAGAATGAAAACGCCACCCTCTTAAAGGGGCAGCACGATACATTTGTATCGTACAAAAAAATGGTAGGAAATAAAGTAAAGCCATAATCAAATTTATATATACAATAAATTATAGCTTGTTTATAATAAAAATTGTTGAGGACGTAATCTTCATTGGGTCATCAACAATTTGGGCTTTGGCTTGCAAAATAAAGCTGCAACCTTCCCTTAACATGGATAGCAGCGACGCTGAACGTTTAGCTTCGAGAAGTCCTACAAATTAACACAAAAAGAATATGTTAATACTTCTCTGAAACATACGCGTTCGGTGGAACTTCCGCGAGCGATAATTATGAGAGAGAGAGAGAGTGAGAGAGAGAGAGAAAGTAGACCTACCTCGTATGGAGTCTTTCTCGGATGTATGCTGATAAACCCCACAAGGCTATAATCGATTCCAGTTGCGGTCGGTACGGTTCCTCGCTGCACCTCTCGCTCTCTTCCGGGAAAATGCTGGCCAGAGACAAGACATCGTGTACGTTCACACAATAACGTAGACGCAGAGTCACTTGTAGAACTCTTTCACCGTGGCTGGGAAAGAAGATGAGACTTGTCGAAGTTTGGAGAGCACTTATAGTTGTTGCGAAGAAGGGAATTGCAACCCGTCGCTTACTCTTCCTTGTAAACACTCTCGTAAAAAGTCAATCCCGTTGGCGGCCATCTCGCTTTCCTTCACTGCGGTCGTTTATTTGTGTCGCAGGACCTGTCCTTCGAGCGTAAGATATTCTTGTGGCGAAATAGTAAAAAAAGAAACAGGCCCTGGCCAACGCCTCCTAAAGATAAGGCCTAAGCGCGAAAACGTCAGACATTGATACATCATCATCCAAAGATACTTTTAATTGCATTTCAGGGATTATTGTTGGTAGTAATGCGATTAAACCAACGCCACCTAAAAAACAAAGCCTGGTCACTGCGTCATCACACCTGGGCTGACAATTCAACTTTCATTGTTTACAACAAACGAAAAAGCACCTGTTCTAATCAGCGTTTTTTCGTTTGTTGTAAACAATGAAAGTTGGATTGTCTGGCCTGGTTTGATGACGCAATCCACAGCAGGCTTTGTTTTTTAGGTGGCGTTGATTAAACGTATCGTCGGATGATGATGTAACAATGTATGCCGTTTTCGCGCTCAGGCCATATCTTTAGGAGGCGTTGCCCTGGCGCGGAAGAGTCACCTGACCATCTTAGTCCGAGTAACAATGTAACCTTCATTGTTTCCAATAAACGAAAAATTGCCGATTATTAAAATCCAAAATGGAAACAATGAAAGTTACATTGTTATTTGGACTAAGATGATCATGTGACTTTTCCGCGCCAGGGCCTGTCTTTCTCGTGGGCTACGGCTCAAGTGCTCATAATCTGTATTATTAAGTAGCGGAATAATGGAGCTACTTATTATATGCTGAAAAGCATATATTGGTTTCGCTCTGTTTGTGTGTGTGTGTGTGTGTGTGTGTGTCTGTCTGTCTGTCTGTCTGTCCGTCCGTCCGTTCGTCCGTCTGTATGTCCGACGATTTCTCGAGAATGCTTTAACTTTTTCAAGTTCTTTTTTCGCTGTTCGATAGAGACCCTTCCTGAGCTCACCTGATAAGTTTGTGATTGAAATCGGTCTAACAGACACGTGACTATTGAGGCCCAAACCCCCCAATTAATTTTTTTTATTGGCAATATAAGGCATGTAATATGTCATTCGAACGGGAATGACGAGCACAAGACGAATATGACATTCTTTTCGAATTTCGAAATGCTACATCCGAGAAAATGACCCCAAAAAGTACTAAAATGATCCCTTATTACGAGCTTTAGCTAAAGCTATATATAAGAATACAAGCATAATCAATATCTTTGTGTCTGGCCGGCCATCGTTTGCACGATAACGTGAAAATGGAAGAACTCAACTGCGATATATCAACTTTTGATGAGCTCTCGTGGGCCCCTTCAGGCACGTGCACTAATGTTAAGAATAAGAACTTAGGGCATGTAATATATCAACTGATTCGTACCGACGAGTCATAAGTGAACACAGTGTTACTTTTTGTTTATCACTTAAGCATTGTTGATGGCAGCTTGGAGCACGTGCCCATAGTGAAGCTCTGTCGAAGCACGTGCTCATTTCGTTTTAAAATTCAGTGCTGTTAGGCTTATTGTAAAATGTGACTAATTAATGTTAGGTCTATTGTTAAAAATGGCTAATTAATGTTAGG
>JAHWFO010041578.1:0-17915 GCA_023313115.1 Rhysida immarginata | reverse complement strand
TTTTTTTTTTTTTCTCCATCTGAATTTTTAAACTTTTGGCCCATAAACTGTGGGTTTTTAAACTTTCTGTCGGGCGCAAAATGGCCATAGTAGCCGACGCCCTAAAATTCCAACCAACCAACCAACCATTTGTCATTCACGTTTTTATGAATTTTATTCATCTGATTTTTTAAACTTTTGGCCCATAAACTGTCGGGCGCAAAATGGCCATAGCAGCCGACGCCCTAAAATTCCAAACAATCAACCAACCAACCGTAAGTTCATGTGGGACCCATTTGTCCTACTTTTTTACCTTGCCTATGGTCCTAAGGTGTCTACTGACAGTCGACGCTGGTACAGCAAGATCCCTTGCAAGGTCCCGAACAGTTTTTGAAGGGTCTTCTTCCACAAATCGCTTCAGATCAGCGTCATTTTATACGTTGGGCGTTCTGCCGCGTGGCTCATTTGCCAGGTCCGTCACTCACGCCCAGAATTTTCGTAACCAACGTTGGACGACTACACCGACTACCTTATTGGTGTTTCGAGAGGCGTTGGATGCAGTGTGATTTAACCTGAACTCTTAATGCATTATCACACGTAATTCGTATCAAATCATGACTGTCTTCGCTTGGGTTCAAACGCTATTAAATATCATCGCAGACATGCAAATGAGCTTCAGGCAGCTGGTCGCTGATAGGTTTATCTCTGGGAATGTACCACTTTGTTATGGGTACTTGCTATTAAACGTGGAAACCGTGCTGAAGCGCGGAACCCACCTCGAAATCCGACATTTGATATGCAACGACTTGAAATTAGATTGAGAAACAAAAGATTGTAGCGCCGCGGAAATTAACAAGCGAGCATCTTCAATCATCTGATTAATTCTATTTTTCACTTGATCTAATAAGTCAGTAATCCCCTTTATGATAGCGTTTGAAAAGGTATCTTGTATATCACCAAGTTTCTTATCTATACGACTTGTAGAAACATTTTGTTGCGTGTCATAATGCTCTTTTAATTTAGAAAGTAACTAGATGGAACCCGTCAAAATTTGACGATAAACAACTGTGTGGTTTCACAGAAAAAGGTTTAAAACTTTATTAGAATGTATGAAATTCTTATAGAATATTTGTTAGCAATAGTTAAAAAAATAAAATCCCTCCTCCTTTTTTACCGGGGCTTGGGATCGGGGTCAGCGGAGTTACACTCAAACAGACACACACATTCTTTTCATTTATACTCACGCATAAATTTATACACTAGTGTTTATAAAAATGGCAACACCCTGATGGAATGGTCTAATCCATATGCAATTTGCAATATTTGCATACAATGGGTCAGAGTATAAATGATTAGATTTTCAGAATAATTGCTTGAAAGAACACCATGCCTCGACGACGACGAAGGGTACCATATCAACAGCTGACGGACTTTGAAAGAGGACGCAGAATTGGTCTGCGTGAAGCGGGATGGTCGTATCGTGACATTGCTGCTGGTGTAGGACGTAATGCAACGACAATTATGCGTGCATGGAGGCAGTGGAGCGAAGAGAACAGGACACACCGAAGACCAGGCTCAGGAAGACCCAGCACGACGACACCTCTATCGCATGTGTGTAGCAGATCGTACAGCCACTTCCACAGTGGGGTGCTACAGTAGGCATGACAATGTCTGCTAGCACTGTACGACGCCATTTGATGGCACGAGTACCATTGTTGCGGATTCCTTTGACTCAAAACCACCGGCGCCTCAGGTTGCAATGGGCCCATCGACACCAACAGTGGCAAGCTGAATGGCAACAAGTTGTGTTTTCGGATGAGTCAAGGTTTAACTTGCAGCGCCATGACGGCAGGATACGAGTCAGAAGACATCGTGGCGAGCGCGACCTTCCAGAATGCATCCTGCAGCGTCATTCAGAACAAACGCCAGGGGTGATGGTGTGGGGTGCAATCAGTTACCATAGCCGTTCCCGTCTGATCAGAATCCATGGCAATCTGAACAGTGACCGGTACGCCAGGGAAGTTGTGCAACCCGAGGTCATCCCCTTCCTGCAGAACCTTCCAGGCGCTGTATTCCAACAGGACAATGCCCGACCGCACGTGGCCAGAAATGTCCTCGCCTTTTTCCAAGCACATCAGACGCCCTTGTTCCCCTGGCCTGCTCGTTCACCAGACATGTACCCAATCGAACATGTGTGGGACAGGGTTGTTCATCGATTGGCTCGTCAGACTCCTGCAGCAGCAACTGTGGATGAAGTGTATACCCGTGTAGACAGAGCATGGCAGGACATTCCCCAGGCCCTTATTCAGAGCTTGTTTGACTCAATGCCACGACGTTTAGAGGCTGGAATTGCATCCCACGGTGGTTTCACCCGATACTAATGTGACAATAAAACGCATTGTATTGACCTGAAAATCTAATGGTTTCTTTTCTGACCCATGATATGCAAATGCTCCAAATTTAATGCAGATTGGGCTATTCCATCAGGGTGTTGCGATTTTTATAAACACTAGTGTAATATTTGAAAATTCAAAAAAATTCAAAAAATAAAATTCAAAGTCTTTTTTAAAACTTTTACATCTGAGAATTTATACGGCTTAAAAACTGTAGAGTTTAGATATATGGTCCATTGATATATTAGATAGATTGTCCATTGTATCTCATTAAATATTATCTTAATTTCTTATTCTAATTATACTTTATGAATTTGTATTTTAAAGTATTGTTTGAAGTTTTAAATGACCGGAGACGTGACATAAGCCTAGCCACATGTAACTGCCTATGGCTAAATAGAGGTTGTGAAAGATAGAGGCCAACTTTATCAAAACTTTGAACTTGAACTTTATTGATGCTTATGCAAAAAGCAAGGCGAATGGGAAATTGGCATCTTTGAAATGAAAATAGATGAAATCCATCAAAACTTAACAGCTAGGTAAGTTAATGTGAAGTGTGGTCCTGTGGATCCTTCCATAACATAGAAGTAAATCAAATCAAATCAAACTTTATTGAGATTTTTTACAATCCAGTACAACACTTTGTTTTTTCAAAATATAGTAAACAGGAGTTTCTCGATGAATCCTTATTTAAATGATAAACAAAAGAATAAAATATATCGGCAACCATAAAATTTGGAAAAAATTGAGAAAACTAAATGAAACCACAGTACCCCTTGATATGGTACCTTCTGGTTTACTCTTTCATATTTGATTACTCCTTGAATGTTTATCCTCTAGTGAAGGAAGACTGTAAAATAACAATCTGTCCAGCCCTAAAGTTTTCTTGATTTACTCGTGCAAACAGTGTGTCTGCATGGCCAGCATTTCTAACATTTGGGCCACATATTTCTTCAGTTTATATTGCACATACAAAAATTTAATGTAGAACCTCTTTATATACACTGAGTTAGCAAAACTCATGAGATAGCAAGCACATTGATTGATGGGCATGGCTCACGAATTCACAGGGGTAACGGATTCTGGGAATGGACCATTAGACGTTGTGGGAAGAGCTTGGATAAGTGATTAATCAGAAATGGCACGTCGTCGCGAGTTGACATCTTTTGAACGGGGTATGATAGTAGGTGCCCGGCGCATGGGATGTTCCATTTCGGCAGTGGTGCAGGAATTTGGCTTTCCCCGCTCAACTGTCTCCAGGGTGCATGAAGGCATCACAGTCCACAACAGGCACCATGCCCTGAATGATCGTGACCGGCGACACCTGGGACGAATGATTCAGAGAGACAGGAGCGCAACAGTGCAGCAAATCACAGACCAGTTCAATACTGGCCGCACTAGAAACGTCTCTCGGTGGACAATCCGTTGGAATCTGCATGCCCTCGGGTTTGGCAGCCGTCGCCCTACACGGGTGCCAATGCTTACCCAGCGTCGTCGGACACTCCGGCGTGCATTTGCCACCAACCATCTTGGCTGGACTCTGCAACAGTGGCGTAACGTCATATGGTCAGATGAGTCACGATATCAACTGTACCATGCTGATGGGAGGCACCGTGTGTAGCGCAGACCTCACGAAACGATGGATCCCGCATGCCAACAGCTGGTGGTGCAGGGTGGTGGGGCGTCAGTGATGGTCTGGGGTGCATTTTCCTGGTTTGGAATGGGCCCTCTGGTTATCCTGGACCAAACGTTGAATGGTCCACGGTATCGTCAACTCATCGGAGACCATCTGCACCCGTTTTTGACATTTCAACACCCTGACGACGTAGCAGTCTTTCAAGATGACAATGCTTCATCACATCGCTCCAATGTCGTCCGCGAATGGTTCGAGGAGCATGCAGGAGAGGTCCAACGACTGAGCTGGCCAGCCCGGAGCCCTGACATGAATCCCATCGAGCATATCTGGGATGCTGTTGAAGTCAGGCTCCGGGCACTAGATCATCCGCCCAAGAACGGGCAGCAACTATCTTGGGCTCTGCAGACTATCTGGTGTCAACTGCCTCCAGAAGTGTACCAGGGACTTGCAAACTCATACCACGCCGTATTGCTGCACTCCACAGGGCCAGAGGTGGCCCGACCAAATATTAAGTAACTATCCCATGAGTTTTGCTAACTCAGTGTACTACATTAAGAGTTCTGTTAGCTTTTGGCACTCTCTTTAAGTTGTTAAGTGATCGCACCCGAGACATGGCCATGGCTAAAAACAGGCTGAGGTAAATAAATCCCAACACGATCTAAAGTTTGCCCTTGGGCTTTGTTAATTGTCGTACAAAAAGCCAAATGGATAGAAAATTGTCGCCTTTAAAAGAAAAAGGGAGTGTTGTGTCTGATGGTGATAAATCAATTCTATTAATTAAAATTCTTTGTCCTGCTCTTTCTGCAGTGATGATTTCCAAATCTAAACAATGGTCATACATACGAGTATTGCTGACAATTAATCTAGTTCCATTTAAAAGTCCTTGGGTAGCATTTAGGTTTCTTAACAGCATCACAATTGCACCAGTTTTTAACGTGAGTGTATGTGGAGGCAAACCACTGAATTCTAAACTACCGGGTGGGCAAGAAATAACGTGAGATGTTCAGAACTCGCTAACGGGATTTCTATTAGGCCAAATGCAGTACATTTTGGTGTACCGTAAAATGGGGAAACTTTGGCCCCAGACACAAGAAAATTTTTGAAAAATTACCTAGCTTTTAATCAATAAGTCACAGAGAGGTAGTTATTGCTTTCTCCTAAAGATGGCACGAAAATTAATAAGTGCCACAACTTTTAGTTTCAGTTTTGGTTCTGTTATAGGCCTAACAAAGCGAATTTCACACGATCATCAAGTTTACAAGAAAATATTGTTTACAAACTTTTATCTGGTTCCAGTTCATAACATTCTGTGAAAAATCTGGTTAGTAAATATTTTTTAGCTTATTTCTCACCTCTGCAGTGGTGAATAGCAATACGATTTACTTTAGCTTAATAATTCAAAACTTTGAAAAATGCCTGTGATGGACATTTGCATGTGAATTTGGGGTAACTTTGGCCTCCACTTTAAGTAATCTCTGAAAATAATGAGTTTTAAATATTTGCAGATTAATCAGCTGACTTAAAATGGCAAGAAAGCCGAAAAGAAAGTTAGGGGCCAGGCGTTACATAGATTATTCGCAAGACCAGCTCCAAAAGTGCATAAACGATGTCAGATCTGGTGCAAAAACCCAGAGAGCTGCTGCATATTTTTACGGTATTCCTAGAAGTATCTTGAAGAATAAGTTAAAACGCCTGCATAATAAAAGTCCTGGCAGGATGCCTGTTTTATCAAACGAAGAAGTAGCGAGTATTGCTGAACATTGCAAGATGTTATCGGAATTTGGATTCCCTTTCACAGAACTGGAGGCTCGACGTGCTGTCAAGTGCTATTTGGACAAGATGGGTCGGAAAGTGGACATTTTTGAAAAAAATGACAACATGCCTCGTCATGATTGGTCAAAATCATTTCTCAGTCGACATCTGATGAATAATGAGTGGAAAAAGCATCTTCATGAAGGAGAATATGTTGCAGTTGAATACAACGGCATATTATATCCAGGAAGAATTATAACCCTCCCCAAAACGCCGGAGCTTGCTAAGGAAGATTCAGGCCAATCTATAAGTTGCATGCGAAAGGGTACAAAATTTTGGCGATGGCCTGAGAAAGAAGATGTCCTTCGTTATGACTGGATTGACATAAAGATGAAACTGAAAGAACCTGTTTCAGTCAGAAGAGGATACTTCTCTGTCCCTCAATTATCAGTTGTAATCAATGTTATTATTGTGTTGCATTATATTTTCATTATTGTTATTAAAATGTTTTGTATAAACTTCATTCATATCGTAGCTTTTTTTCACCAAAATTTGTTTCTAAATACTTTTACTGCTGTTTTGTTATGGTCAAATATAAGTAATATGTGTAACTTTAACCCATCAATAAAATGCAAGATATTATAAATGGAACAAAGTTACCCCAAGTTAGGGTAACTTTGACCCAAATTTTTAAAAAATTATAAATATCATTCTGTTATATTGAATAACTTGAAATTGACAATATATGTTCTCAACACATACACCATGACCAAAAAAAAAATCTGAAAGCTAAATCTGAATTCGAACATATAAAAAAATGACATGACATTACAAAAATTAAAAAAGTGGGTCAATTTTACCCCATTTTACGGTATATACTTAGTGGAACATGCAGTTTCGATTTCTGCAAAAAAAATAGTACCAAAAGTCGCAATAGGGGGCGCTTATTTCAAGAAACAATGACTACCTAATTGTCAAATGAACAAATACCGTAACAACTTTAGTAACAACAATAAACAATGTTTTATTTTTAATTCCAAATGTGTTTCAATATGACCACCAGTGTGCATGCGGTACACGACATTTTCTACGGTAGCTCGCAGCATATCTGCATTAATTAGTCTGATATGTAACGTTATTTGATCCTTTAAGGTTGAGAGGTCAGGAACATGTGCTTGATACACAAGGCTTTTCAAATATCCCCATAACCAAAAATCACAAGGGTTGAGATCAGGCGACCTGGGTGGCCATACCGTGGAAAATGCACGACTAATTATTCTGTTGCCTGAAAAATGTTCTCGCAAGATCTGCTGCACCTGACGTCCGATGTGCGGTGGCGCACCATCCTGCATAAAAATGGTAGAATCCAGACAACCCTTTTCCTGCAATCGTGGTATCACAAAATTCTCAAGCATATCGGCATACCTGGCACAATTGACGGAACAAGTCACCAGTCCACGGGGACGGATTTCTTCAAAAAAGTACGGGCCGATGATGAAAGAAGCAGTAAAGCCGTACCATACTGTTAGTTTCGGTGAATGCATTGTGGATTTGATGCAGCCCAAATACGGCAGTTGTGGGTATTGATATCACCATTCAAATAAAAATGTGCCTCATCACTCCATAAAATTTGCCATGGCCATGCATCATCCACTTCCATACGTGCTAAAAATCTCAACGAAAAGTCAGTTCGGGTACGTTCATCTCCAGGAAGCAATTGTTGAACAGGTGGGAGTGAGTTTATAGGGATAAAATGTCAATATCTTATGCACTATTTTCCTCACCGTCGAATATGGGATATCTATTTGGCGTGCTATTGCGTGTGCACTGCTGGTACCCTGCACAGTAGTCGTCTCCTGTTCCACAACAGCAGTTGCAACTTGTTCAACGTGTTGCTGCCTGATTCGTTTGCGTCCCCGGCCTGGTTGCACTCCTAGAGTTCCGGTAGATTCAAATCGTTCAATCATTTTCCGTAAGTTAGTTATGCTCATCGGTCCTCTTCGTAACGTTTTCAATCGCCGGAATTCACGAAGGGCAGCACTTGCATTGTCGCTCTTCTGATAAAACACCTTGACTAATAACGCCCGGTCAGGCAGAGTAAGTGAATGATGGGAAATCCTCAGCCTTGCCTTTTATTGTCATGATTGCTCAACACGGAACGCGCTTATGCAAATGTATTCATTGTTTTCTTGAAATAGGCGCCCCCTATGGCGACTTTTGGTACTGATTTTTTTTTTTTTTTTTTTTTGCAGAAATCGAAACTGCATGTTCCACTAAGTCTATGCACCAAAATGTATTGATTTGGCCTAATAGAATTCCCGCTAGCGAGCTCTGAACACCTCACGTTATTTCTTGCCCACCCGGTATATAGGAATTCTTATGGAAATTGAAGAACATGGTTTTCGTCTTCTGTTATGAGATTATTTACGCTAATGTATGTCCTCGGTGTACCAGATATAAGGTCTAAAACTTTAGAATTTATTTCATTACAATGTTCATTTTTGGGAACAAGAATAGCAAACTTAGAAAAATTAATACAGGGTTCGTACGCTTGATCAATGACAAAATTCCATGACTTTTCCAAAACTTTTCCAGGCAATTCAATAAAATTTCCAAAACCATAATATTTTATAATTTTAAGGATAATATATTCATATAATTTATAAATAATTACTAAGAAAACAATTAATCTGTTCAAGAAATTCTTTATTAGATACAGTTAGTATCAAACACTTCACATTACAGTTCTTTTAGTTCAAGAATTTTCCTATTGATGTCGTTATCAACTTTTACAGTTTCAATTTGTTTCTTTTTGACATGGCTACCTAGTGCATTTGACCTCTGCTTTTGTAGCAAGTTTATCTGCTTCTGCATATAATTTTTCAATATCAATTTTCATTCGTTTTGATTTTTGTTTCATTTCACGAATCTCCTCTTTACACTTTCTCTTTGTGCCAGCTTTGTTTTCTTATTCTTTTCTAAAAATACCATACATTTTTGTCTTGTCGATTTTAACGTTGTTGAGTCCTCCAACAGAATCAATATGATCACTTACCACACTTTGTGCTACTAAAGTTTTTTTCTGTCATATTCTCCACTGCAGTGTACTTGTTGATTGAAAATCTTCTTTCCACTGTTGCCTGACCATGAGAAAGTAACAGCAACTGCTTAATTAGATGCCACACTCTATCATATATTTTATTATTTTCCATATCATTAATAAATAAAGTATCCAAATAAGAACTTTCTGTAAAATTTTCAGAAAAGATAAAAAAGGTTCTGGATTATGTAAATAATCTCCAAACTGTTTTCAGATTTCATCTGCCTCATCCTCTTCAGTTCTGTTTGATTCAATCATAATTTGTAAAATCTTCTTCATGTTAGCAACACACAATTTCTTGTTTCTTTTCATTTCCACTGGATTCAAGCAAGTCAAATAACGTGCGAGTGGATAGGTTATTGGAGTTTTATCTAGTAATTTAATAGCCATGTTATTCAAAAAACTCCTGCATTCTTTCTTAAAAGATAAAACATGGAAATCTTCAATTTTTTTCTCCATTTTTAAATTCCTTACAGCTCTGTTAGTTTTACGATCTCGTAAACCCTAGATCAAGCGTGCTAGCGTCTTTGAAATACGATTCTTCGTTCAAATTAAATTGCAAGATGTTATTAAGATTTAAATCTGTTACTATTTCTTCTTTCATATATTTTTAAGGAGAGATTTAATAATTTCACACAGATTACCAGAAAGAAATGGAAGCATAGGTATTTCGTTAAAAAGGGATGGATTTCTTTAGCAACTTGCTCAAAGAATAATATTTTAAGAGGTGTAAGAGGGTCATGAACACTAGCTGCCACAACTTGAAATGAACTATTATTTGGATTTGAAGTCTTCTTCACTTCAACAGCTTTAACAAATTCACAGATGTGACGCCATATTTCATATGCTCGTGAGGAAGCAGGAATATTTTCCAACCATCGAGTCTTAGAAAATTTTAATGGGAATAATGAGCAATCTGTTACTTTTAAGAAATCTTCTCGTCGAGCAGGAGCATCATTAAACAAATAATAAAGACTGTTAAACAAGTTTTCCACCCCAGAACCAGATTGAACACCAGTTTTGAATGCCCCATGAACTGTATGCAGTCCACAAGTACCTACAGGTATTGGACATTGAAACTGAAACACCTGGTAGAAATCCAAAATGTTTATTTAATAAGGTGTTGGGGCACCGTGGGCAGCCAGCACAGCAGCAACACGTCTTGGGAGGGATCGGTAGAGGTCCTGCACAGTTTGCAGAGGAATTTGCAGCCATTCCTCTTGAAGCACAGTTGCAAGTTCAGCACGTGTACGCGGTGGGGGGAAGTGTTTCCTCACTCGATCCTCTAAGATACCCCACACAGGCTCGATAATGTTGAGATCCGGCGATCGAGCGGCCCACGGCAGATGCTGAAGCTCATTGTCATGCTCATCAAACCACTCTGCGACAATTTTTGCAGTATGAATGGGGCAGTTATCATCCTGGAACACTGCACCACCGTCTGGGAAGAGTGTTTGAACCATAGGGTGTAAATGGTCCTCCAAAATGGTCTTATAGTCCTAGGCAGTGATACGTCCCCCGAGAACAATTAGTGGACCCAATGTGTACCATGATATTGCACCCCAAACCATTACTGATCCACCTCCGTGTTTGACTGTGGGTGCCAAGCAGTCTGGGTTGTAGGCATCAGAGGGGCTCCTCCAGACGAATACCCTCCCTGCTGTTCGGAAGACAGTGTAGCTGGACTCATCCGAGAATATGACGGGTTTGAGGTCATCCAACGTCCAGGTTTTATGCGTCCGGCACCACTGAACCCGCTTGGAGGCATTTGTACTACTGATGAAAGGCTTCGGTATAGCAACCCTGCCATGGATGTTGGATTTCTGCAGGTAACGACGGATTGTCTTCGTGCACACAGGTTCCTGGAGGTGTGTATTCATTTCTGCGGTGGTTTTCCGCTTTCGTGCAACAATCCTGGTCAATGTCCTGACGTCTCTTTCCGACAACTTCCGTTTTCCCCTGCAGTTGCACTTCCTGGACGTGGTTCGTCCTTCCTGTTCATATGCACTCATCACCCTGGATACTGTAGCACGTGAGACATCACAAAGTATGGCAGTTTTGGACACAGATGCACCTGCTAGACGCGCCCCAACAATCTGCCCTCTTTTGAAGTCGGATATGTCTCCCATTATAGCGCTCTGCACAGATAATTTGAAGCTTACTATCGAACTTTTCTACTGGAGTGACTACCAAGAACTCTGACACGTAATTCATTGATATGCATACGATTAATTACCTATCAGAAGGTTCTATTCAGCCCTGGGGGTATCCATTGCTATTTGCGAAGGTGTTTCAGTTTCAATGTCCAATACCTGTATATTCTGCAAAGATTTTTTGAAAATCTTCTGAATTTCACCTGAGGTTATTCTGTAAAATTTCCAATTTACATTAGGTCCATCCATTGACAATTGTAATAAATTTTCTTGTTTCAACTCGCAAATGCAGTGGTGGAATTTTTCAATCATATCTTCAGCTCTAGAATGACCCAAGAATTCTGAAGTCAAATATCTTGTTTGAACTATGTTATTATTCCAGAATCTAATATAAATATCCATTTGTTTTGACTGCTTTTTTCAGATTCAATGATTCATCAAATAGTAAGACAAATGTTTGCGAAGCTAAATTAGACATCAGTAGTTCCTGAAAACACGGTGCAATTCCAAACACACTTAGATATGTACACTTCTTTTCCCCACGTGTAAATTTTTTAGCTATTTCACTATCAGGAAACATTCTTTGAAAAACTCCATGTATATTTTCATTTGATTTGTAAGAAGTATGAGATTCCATAACTTTTAGTGTCCACAATACTTCGGCTGATAATACTTCAGAATTTGAATGCTATTTAATTTTACTTCTGGAATTTGCAATTTTTCTTGAGATGGAGAATCATTTCTTGGCATTGTGGATCTTGTAACTAAAGAAACAATTTATAAAGACTTAGTTACAAAGAAAATTAAAATTTGTGGTTTTCTTTTAAATAAGGCAATTTTGCTCAGTTACATCCAAATCTTTTTTAAAAAATGCAATCCCTTAATCAAAATTTGTGCAACCTAGAAGCAATATTTCCCTTAAATCATGGATAAATCCTTAATTAATTAGGAGTTATGATAGAGGGGGAACAAATCACGCAGAGTAACGTATTAATGAACTTTTAATTATGTTTTTTTTTTAGCTTAATTAGAAGACATACATAATGTTCTTGGCTTGGCCAATGAATGAATAATAAGCTGCAGCACAAAAATTAAAATTAATAATAAAATTATATGAAGTCAATATCCGGGTTACTGATAGGCCTACAATTGTCAACTATCGGAAACGTTACATAAACTGCTAAGCAGAACATTTAAGTTTTCAAATATTTATGATCTTTGTGGTCTTGGAAGGCGAATCCGATGCACTAGGCGGATATAACACAGTGTCACAAACCACGTCATGGATACCGGAATCTTGCCAAAGACAGGTGAGGAGGACAGGTTCTGGAGCTACTAGAATGCATGGGAAGATATTAAGACAGTTAAATTTGCCAACACAATAATCACTTAGATAACTATCTAATATTAGTACTAGTTGTGCTATGGAAACTATCTTACTGGCTAGCTTATCTAGGGAAAGCAAGGCTTGAGGAGCCCCATGGCCACGTGACTTAAGAGACCCCCTCCCTTTACCTGCAATTTCCGTAGATATCTCCGGAGCAGCCGAATCCCTCGATGAACGACTGTCACTCCGAGTGTGCCCGCAATGGTTTTTCCGTGCCGCGTAGAAAACCCGTGTGCGCCGACTTGCCGGGACGCATGTTTGCTATCCACGCAGAGATAGAGGCAGTTTCGCGATTATGTCGTATGAGGGCGCACACGTCCCTATCCTTATACAAGAGCAAGGCCTATAAAAGAGCAAGGTCTATAAAACCTCTGTTTTGAAAGTATTACAGCAGTATTTTAATATATATTTATTTTTTGTTGAAGACAAACAAGTAATCGTTCTAAAAATGTCTTAAACTGTTATACAAGAACTTAAATATAATATCAGACTTTCGATAAGTAAATAAAATTTAACATTTTGTTTAAACTGTTCTCTACATAGAAAATTTTAAAAGATTCATTTATGATATAGTTGTTAATTTTATAGCGGATTTGTTTAATGTAAATACATGTATATCAAAACTAATTATACATTCCTGGGCTCAGCAATTACATTTTATTTCAGTAAAAACAACATGAACAGTTTACAATTTCATTTTATCTTAAAAGCATATTTTTATTAACAAAAGAATTTTTTAATTAACGTTTGAGGTATAATAAAATAATAAAAAATTTAAAACACACATTTGCTTCTATATTTTAGAATAAACATATTTAAAAGAAAAGAAAATAATTTATAATGAAAGTGTAATGTATTTGAATTTAAAGAAAATTTTTAATAGTATTTTAGCTTTTAGAAAGACATTTTAATTTTATTCGGTGATTAAATATAATTTTGGACTGCTAATTTTGAAAATAAATTCAGTTTTCATCCAACACGCCAGGATTTTTCAAAAATGCAAATAATGCAAATTCTACATGCACTCCTACTTCATAATCGTAATTTAAGCCAGAGTCAAACTTTAAATTAGATTTTTAATAAATAAATAATAATAAATAAATTGTAAAACTATTTTTATTGAGTGCCCAAGCGCAGAATGGAGTAATTGAGCTCTAAAGAATTTCTAATATTAATTGGCGACGAGTTTAATACTGTCCGTTTTCATAAAATAACGAGTAAAATGAGCATGCCGTTTTTGGAATAAACCTTGCGCGATATCCCAAAACAGTTATAAAATTTGAAATGAGCATGTTGAAATTAGTAAAAATCACTGAAAATTTTATTGACAATAAACCCTCGTAGGCCTGTGTAATGTTGTCCATTGTGATAGCACAAAACTGTTTTAAAATTTGAAATCAGCATACTGAAATTATAATCAAGAAAATTTTTAGTGATTTTTTTTACTAAACTATTATCAAATTATCAATGGTTTAAACATGCAATATTTATAAATCGAGATAACATCAATTCATAGTATGTTGGTTAATAGATTGATGTCTTGATTAATTTTAAAATTTGAAGATATTAAATTTGTTGTTTTCCATCAATAAGTAAAGCAGTAAATTTATTTTTATTCAAATACATGCATTTTCATTAGAAATTATTTCCTTTTAATATTTAATGTTTAATATCTTTCTCTATTTATTAATTTATATACATTGTAATTTTCAAATGACTTTCATGAAACTCCTTTAAGATAGACAAGTTCGTCTTTATTTAAAAAAAAAAAAAAATCAAAAAAAATAAATGAAAAAAAAAACATACACTCTGATGTACGAATAATTTTAAGCAACACGAAGTATTTAAAATTTAAAAAAATAAATGTAAAAAATGAAAGGTGATTGCAATGTAGGCAGGCTATATTTTTTTCAAACAAGCCGTTTTTTGACACACTGAATACAGAGTATACATAGCATCTGCTTTGCATATCTTTGGACAATGAAATGGGGTTATAACCACTTAAAATTAAACAAGATAAGAGGGGAAAAAGGATTTTTTCCAAAACACGCTTTTATAATGTTGTATTATTATTTCTCTTCAAGCCGGCGTCAACAATTTGAAACACTAATTGTTTGAAAAACTCTAGCACGCACTGGAGTACTGAGAGCCTGTATAAGGACGGGTGCGCCATCATACGACATAATTGCGAAACTGCCTCCATCTCTGCGATGCTGCCGGGACGGTTGGCTTCTCCCTCCAACGCTGAGTGCTTGCCGTGCTGTCTCCAATTAGTGGAAGTTGTGGGTTACCGTTGCGAACTCCTCTTCCGCTAATTTTCCCGTAACGATCTCCATTCGTCTTTCGTCGTAACGGGGCTTGCCTATTAGCACTGCTATCCGCTCCTTCCTCGCTGTCGGAACTCTTGCGTCCTCGGGGCTTCTTGCTCTCGACGCCTTTCTCCTGTCGACCCTTGGTCACTCCCACCAATTTATGCATCCGGACCTTTCCATTCTTCGAACCTCTTCCTTTCGATCCGATCTCTCTTCTTACGTTTTTTTCCTCTCTTTCCTTCGGCGACCCTTCGAGCTTCGATCGCCGACTTTTCCTTTTTCTCATTGGCTGTTTCCTTTTCTTTTCCGCCAATGGGGTTTCGATCATGCTATTCTTAGCGGCGGGAGAAGGCGATTGAGAAGAAGCTGCTTGATCTTTAATTCCATCTTTCTTAACATCTTCTGACTTCTTCTTTTCGCCTCAAATTTATTTGACACCTTAAGCTCAAGTACATACAGTCAGACCTCGGACATTCGCGAAGTTAGATTCCAGAATCCAATTTAATTTAAAATTTTGCTTAATACATTACCCTTAAAAAACAAATAAAAACAAATGTTTGATGTAAAAATAGAGTACAGTATTGCCAAAGAGAAATTTGTCACATTCACAGTACAGTATACTTAGGCCTAATTATACTAATGTTACCGCTACTAATTCATTCGCGTTATTAAAATAACCTTTAAAAAATTAGGGGTAATTCCTTTACGAAACAATTTCGCGTTGCCCTCTATTTCAGCCAAAACAATTTGCCGCCATAGTTCAGCAATCTTTAATTTATCCAAGTGCTAATTTAAATCAAAAACTTCTTAAATCGAAAGTGAAGAAATAGTAATTTAATTAATTCAGTTAACTTCCATTTTACAAAAAAATAAATAAAAAATAAGATAAATTAAAAATTGAGTCTTACCTGGAGACTGGAAAAATCCTTTAATAGTTGATAATTGAATCATACTATTCATAATGCCATATGAGAAAAAGAAACAGAAATGAGTTAACTAAATATATAAATTCAAAATAGCTTCGGAACAATGACTGAATATTGTCTTATCACAACCACTGCCTACTTGAAACTAACTGCCTGTCCACTGAGGCAGAAAACAATAGGAACATCGTTATCCAACGATAAAAGGGTTTTAGCATCAAATTCTTACGAGCAGTAGCGGCTCGTGACTATAACAAGAAGATAACTCGTAAAACGATTTTCAAATATGCTGAAAAGAAGAATATAAATATTTGTTGTTTAATATTACACTAATATTTTATATAGAGCAATGGCGAAAACTGCATGTCAATTTACGTATTCGATTGCCGCGTTCACACGAATCTTTCCGAACACGCGTGAAACGAGAAATGAAATGCTCGCACGTCTAAATGTTTCAAACTTATTCGCCTATGTTCTTTCCACCGCTAGAGCTATTCATCCTTTCTTAATCAAAGTAACCATTCATCCCTTCTTAATCATTGTTGCAAAGCATTGTCGGGAAAAATCTTGTAAGCATTCCAAGGAGCTTTACCTGTCACGCAGATGTCATTTTAAATTTCAATATTTCACTTTCACTTGGTTTAAATATACAATAGAAATACCTTTGATTCTATCCACACTCACATCATTTATAAATATAGGCCTAACTTTAATTAGCCATTTTTAACAATAGGCCTAATATTATTTAGCCATTTTTAACAATAGGGCTAACATTAATTAGCCATTTATAACAATAGGCCTAACATAATATAGTCACTTTAACAATAGGCCTAACATTATATAGTCATTTTAGCTAAGGCCTAACATTAATTAGCCATTTTTAACTATAGTCCTAATATTATTTAGCCATTTTTAACGTTAGGCCTAATATTAAATAGCCATTTTTAACAATAGGCCTAACATTAATTAGCCATTTTTAACTATAGGCCTAATATTATTTAGCCATTTTTAACAATAGGCCTAAAATTAATTAGCCATTTTTAACAATAGGCCTAACATTATATAGTCATTTTAGCTAAGGCCTAACATTAATTAGCCATTTTTAACTATAGGCCTAATATTATTTAGCCATTTTTAACGTTAGGCCTAATATTAAATAGCCATTTTTAACAATAGGCCTAACATTATATAGTCATTTTAGCTGTAGGCCTAACATTAATTAGCCATTTTTAACTATAGGCCTAATATTATTTAGCCATTTTTAACGTTAGGCCTAATATTAAATAGCCATTTTTAACAATAGGTCTAACGCTATATAGTCATTTTAGTTATAGGCCTAACATTAATTAGCCATTTTTAACAATAGGCCTAATATTATTTAGCCATTTTTAACGTTAGGCCTAATATTAAATAGCCATTTTTAACAATAGGCTTAACGCTATATAGTCATTTTAGTTATAGGCCTAACATTAATTAGCCATTTTTAACTATAGGCCTAACATTATATAGTCATTTTAGCTGTAGGCCTAACATTAATTAGCCATTTTTAACTATAGGCCTAATATTATTTAGCCATTTTTAACAATAGGCCTAACATTATATAGTCATTTTAGCTGTACGCCTAACATTAATTAGCCATTTTTAACTATAGGCCTAATATTATTTAGCCATTTTTAACGTTAGACCTAATATTAAATAGCCATTTTTAACAATAGGCCTAACGCTATATAGTCATTTTAACTATAGGCCCAACATTAATTAGCCATTTTTATCAATAGGTTTAACATTAATTAGCCATTTTTAACAATAGGCTTAACATTAATTAGCCATTTTTTAACAATAGGCCTAACATTATATAGCCATTTTTAACTATAAGCCTAACATTATTTAGCCATTTTTAACAGTAGACCTAACATTAATTAGTCACATTTTACAATAAGCCTAACAGCACTGAATTTTTAAACGAAATGAGCACGTGCTTCGACAAAGCTTCACTATGGGCACGTGCTCCAGGCTGGCATTAACAATGCTTAAGTGATAAACAAAAAGTAACACTGTGTTCACTTATGACTCGTCGGTACGAATCAATTGATATATTACATGCCCTAAGTTCTTATTATTAACATTAGTGCACGTGCCTGAAGGGGCCCACGAGAGCTCATCAAAAGTCGATATATCGCAGTTGAGTTCTTCCATTTTCACGTTATCGTGCAAACGATGGCCGGCCAGACATAAAGATATTGATTATGCTTGTATTCTTATTAGCTAAAGCTCGTAATA
>JAHWFO010041573.1:0-13952 GCA_023313115.1 Rhysida immarginata | reverse complement strand
ACTATATTCTCCTATCATTTGCCAAACGAGTTTTCCATCTTCTCAGCGGAATTGGTTGCGTTAGCCAAAGCGTTAGAGTTCTGTTTTCAATATCCAAATTCCAACATCTGGATATTCTCTGATTCTCTGAGCGCTTTGCAATCGTTGGAATCTTTCAATTCTGAAAATCCTTTTGTCAAAAGAATCCAGGAATACCTCCATTTTTTGGATTCCCAACGTACCAGAATTCATTTTGTCTGGATCCCTAGTCATATGGGTATCCAGCAAAATGAACGGGTCGATAAGGCGGCAAAACACGCTATTACTCAGGTACCGATCTCAGAATTGCTGTCAATCCCCGAGCATTTACACCCGGTGATTTCCAAGAAACTCAAATCTTCTTGGCCTCTTAACCCAGCTAATAACTTTTTGAAATCAAGCGTTCCATCACACCGTGGTCATTACCTTGTCTAACAAAAAGGCGGGAAGATGTAGTTCTTACTCGGCTTAGGATTGGTCACAGCCGTCTTACTCACATCCATTTATTAAAAAAAGAACCTGCTCCATTGTGTTCTTGTGGAGCAATGCTAACTATTAAGCATATTTTAATCCAGTGCCCTTTACACACTAAGCTACGACGCTCATTAGGGCTGAATCATTCCTTAGATTTTTTGTTATGTAACAACCCCATAATTTTTAATAAAGTGTTTCTTTTTTTAAAAATTATTTATGTTTTTAAATTCATATAATCATCTTTTTATTGCTTTTGCATTATATATATTTGATCATTAAGTATAGGTTTCATTTAGTGCCATTTACACACTAATCATATTCATCAGTTTTTATTAGGCGACAACTCAAAAGAAATTAATTTTAATCATCTATTTTATAGTCAGTTAGTGCCCTTTACACACTAATGATTTACACAGGTCCTATACAAATATTTCTTATTACGGGAGAGCCCTCGAGGAAAATGTCGGTTTTTTAAATTTATTAGGGTTTTTAAAATCTCATAGTCATAATTTTTATTGTTTTTCCATCTTCGTCATTCACGTTTTTATGTGGGTTTTTTTCCATCTGATTTTTTAAATTTTTGGCCCATAAACTGTGGGTTTTTAAACTTTCTGTCGGGTGCAAAATGGCCATAGTAGCCGACGCCCTAAAGTTCCAACCAACCAACCAACCACCCACCATCGAGCCCAACACGGGGATGCACATTGGCACGAGATATACGAGAGAGGTATAGGCAGCGCCTAACCTTGTGGCCGAAGCTCCAAGGATCGACGATCGGCCGATTGATCTGGACGGGCTCGTCCAGACCACCCATCCTTCCGAGAAGTAGGTGCCAAAGTCGTGTGTTGTTCCGGAAGGCCTTCACTCAACTACCAGGATCCCCCTTTCCCCAGAAGTAGGGTCGCTGCACACGGCAAACACGCAGGGGGACGTATTGGTCGCAGTGGAGGCCATGTCGAATACATGCTTCCATTGGAAGCACCGGTCGTTTTGTGAGAGTCCACAACCAGCCGGACACTTTTTGTCAGGCTTCCTCTGCTAAGGCCTGACTGGAATGGGTGGTCCAATCCAGCATAGCCCTTAGCGTCACTGAGGCACTCAAACCCCTACACCACATTAAGGTAGTGCCCATGGAGGGGCAGATTTTATGTAATCCCCTTTTGAGGGATTTGTTGAATGGTAGCACAATATAGTTTTTTCTTATTTTATCACCTGCTGATTTATGGTGGTCACTTTCCGTATTTTCTTTCTATTTGTTTTTTAGCAAGCGGTCGACCACTAAATTTTTGTATCCATTTTCTTTAGGAAACGTCTTTATACAGTTTATTTCTTCCTCTCTTTTTATATTAGACATGTCGGATTTGCCGGACATAAATTCGACATCCTCAGCAATGCTGACACCCCTGTCGCTAAACACTTTAATTCCCCTGGCCACTCTTTACAGGCCATCAGCCTTTATATTCTTCGTAGTAACTTACATAACAAAAAAGAGAGAAAGCAATTCTAGTCTTTTCTTATTTGGAAATTCAATTCCCTCACCCCTAATGGCATTAACCTTAGCAAAGGCACCATTCCCTCATTACCTTTCATATATCCCTCTCCAACTTCAGCTATTCCTTAATTTGTCGCAAGCTCTATGGGCCCTTTTTTATCTTATCTTTTATTTCTTCATTTCAATTTTCTTTCATTTTTTTCTACCTTTGACCCGATGCTCTTACATGTGGGACTATTTTACAGGGTGACTAGCGACCGGAAAATTGTGTCAGGGAATTTTTTTTTTTAACCGCGAACAGTCAGGGAATCAAAATCGAAAATTTTGAACAATGTCAATAATATTCTTTCATGACAGCCTTTTTTGTCTGCTGATAATCAGGAAAAATCTTTTTGTTAGGCACCCTATCATTCCTCGACAAACGAACAGCGCAGGGAAGAAAAACAAAACGAGCGGTCCGGAAGCTATGGTTCCACTGCCATACTCATCCAGTATTATAGCCAAAAGAAATAGCTGAATTAGGAAAGAAGCCAGATGAGCCTGGTTAAGTCATCCACAGGATACGGAGGAGTCCTTTTCTAACAGGACGATAAAGTTGATTGTTGATTGACGATAGGACGTGGAAGAGCTAGGTGATCCAGTAGGGTGGGAAGATGGCCTTTTGGATGTCATCGAAGTTGACGTCCAGTATGTGACGAGGCCTGCGATGTTTAAGGAGGCTTCTAAAAGTGAGCGGATGCTCAAAAATACCTGCAAGCAGAGGATTGGGATGGTCCTTCATCTTCGGAAGAAGCTTCTTCAGCGACTCTTTGACGTGGTTTCTAATGGTAGGTATATCGAAATCTTCAGCAATGGAAGTATTAGTTGCTATTCTCCTGTCGAGTTGGGCTATAGTCCTCAGGGTGACGTTTTGGAATGTTTGTAGGTCCTTCCATCTGGACTTGCAGGTTGTAGCCCAGGCAGGCATACCGTACAGAAGAATGGTTCGGATTACCATTTTATATGGCAAAAGTTTTCTGTCCACTCCAAGCGAACTGTTTCGTCCCAGAAGGGCAACCAGACTAAACTTCGCCTTCTTGGCCTTGTTGATAGCATAAGAGAGATGGTCGCCCCAATTTTGCTTGGCATCTATCACAACTCCGAGGTATTTATAGTTCTTTACCCACTCGAGCTCCTTGCCAGATAGGAAGATTGGCTTCGGGGGTTTTCTAAGTTTTTTGGTAACGAACATGGCTTTGCATTTATCTACGTTCAGGTTTAACCTCCACTTAGCAAACCATTTCTCACACAGATGCACAGCATTTTGTAACCGAGATATGACATAAGCGGGATTTCGGGCACAAGTCATGATGGACACATCGTCAGCAAACAGGTATATTTCGCACTTTGTAAATGCTGGGATGTCGTGAATGAAGAAGTTGAACAACGCAGGGCCCAGGACAGAGCCTTGGGGAACACCAGCCTTGATGTCACAAGGGTTAGACATGGAGCAGCCAACCCTGACACGAAAAGTCCTGTTCGACAGAAAGGAACTAATCAAAGCGATCAGCTCGTCAGGAAAGCCACAAGTAATCATCTTGTATCTCAGGCCGTTATGCCAGACCTGATCAAAAGCCTTCCGTACATCTAGAAAGATAAGACCGTCGTATTTGGCGCAATTAAGGGAAGTGTTTAGATCAGCAACAAGCCTCCAAAGCTGTAGTTGACAAGAGTGACCCGGGCGAAACCCGAATTGCTCCTCACGAACAAGATTATTGGTCACGCAGAAAGCATTAAACCTCCTTAGAATAACACGTTCAAAGACTTTTGACATCGTAGGTAGTAAGCTTATGGGCATGTAGCTGACAGCGAGGGCAGGGTTCAGACCAGGCTTTGGTATCGTAACGATGACGGACTCCTTCCACTTGTCAGGGAAGTATCCTTGTCTCCAGCAGCCATATTTAACCCTGGTAATAATCGAGACGGCACTAGGAGGCAAGTTCTTCAGGGCACTGTTTGTGATAGAATCCAAACCTGCTGCCTTCCTGCTTTTTTAAGATGCTTTATGACGTCGGAGATTTCATTTGTGCTAATAATTTCCTCATGTGTAGGAACACTCTGGGATGGTTCATAGGAGATACACACATCGTTGACAAGTTGAGTATTTGAGCGACTATCGGGCTTTTCTTCACAAGGTGTGGTAAACTGCTTTTCCAGGGAGTCGGCGATCAGTTGAGCTTTATCACGATCACTGGTGACAACATCACCACCTGTAGTAAGCAGTGGTGGCAAGTTGATGGGTCTGTTTCCTTTTAAGGCCCTTACAGTACCCCAGGGCGAGTTGTCCTGGACTGACAAGGATTTAAGTTTTTCGTTCCACCTCTGACTTCGTAGAGCTTTAACCTCTTCCTGGACCTTGCGAGAAAGCCTGTTATACTTTGTCTTGTAAAAGGGTAGTCGCTTACACTGCCATAATCTTCTATAAGTATTCCTTTCAAGAATAAGCCGTCTGATGTAGGGAGGAAGGTCGAGATGTTCAGGACGCTTTCGATGAGCAGTGGAGGCACTGGAACAACTAGCCTCATGGATAACACTAGTGATAGAACTAATATTTGTGTTGAAGTCATCGTTGGCAATAACCTATTTGTATGGGATGCTTTTTTCGTGAAGAATATCTCTGAAGAGTTTCCAGTCCTGCTTGGAGCGAAGCCTAATCTTCATATCGATGTCCAAACCCTCAAAGATAAGCATCACTGGTCGATGGTCAGAGGATAAGTCATCAACTGTAAATATATTATAGGGCTTGAAGAACCCTTTAAGAACAACGATGTCCAGCACGTCACTAACAGGTGAGTGGTCGCAGTAGTAGGTGTCTTCAAGGGGACCAGCAACAAGAGTGTTAATTTCGTTCAATGTATATCCATATAAGATATTGCCATTTTGATTGGGGCATTTAGAGTTCCATGCATGATGCTTAGCATTTACAACCGGAATGGGTCCGGACAGCAGCTCGTCGAGTTCGCATGGACTAAGCTTGTGCTTAGGCGAGTTATATAATGAAACGAACTTAATTTCGCCTGCGTTAGCATCACTTATAATAACGGAAACGGCTTCCATACCTATATAGTCGGGAGTGATAGTCTCACGATGATCAATGCCGTCCTTGACAATGATTGCTGCTCCACCAAACGCATGACTAGCATTATTACCCAGAGGCCGATCCTTGCGATAGACATGGTAGACGGACAATTTGAACGCTTGAGATGATTTCAGGTGTGTCTCGCACACGAAAGCGATGTCGACTTTCCAGTTTATAAGGAAATTGTATAACTCGATGCGTTTGCGAGCAATCCCCCTTGCATTCCTTATATTACAGCGAAGTTTCCCTTGATTAATGGTCCTGTATGAGTGTCTATCTATGATTATTAATTAGATTTTGAGATGCAACCTGTGGCACTATTTTCCACTTTCCTTGTGAGGTTTAGCCAATTTCCAAGAGTCCTATAAATACTGCGCAGTTGGTTCGGATCAACCATACCTATATCATCAGCGCTAGATGCGACTGAAGCATAGGTTTTCCTGTCTAGCACTTTGCTGCTTTTGAGCCTTTTTACAAGGGGATATTTTGGACACTTTGTATAACTAGATGTATGCTGTCCATCACAGCGGATGCATTTAGGGGGGTCTTTACCCTTAACATTAGTGCAGTCCCTCGATTGGTGGTTGCCAGCGCACTTGTTACATCGAGGCGTTTTGGTACAACCTTGAGACACGTGACCAAAACGCAGGCAGTTGTAACACTGCAAGGGTCTTTTGTTACCTCTAAATACTTCTACAGTAACAGCTAGAGGACCGACACGTTTTAAACCTAAAAAGGACTTATTATGCTCAGTATTCTGGAGGATAACCAAAATCATTGGCATTTCTACTGAACCATTTGCTTTTTTAAGCCTTATTGCTTTCTCCGGAAAATAATTAGCCTTCCTGAGGTCTTCTGCAAAGTCTTCGAGGTCATACGTTGTGTCGACTTTTCGGACAACGTATTTTAGCATTTTTTCGGATTTTAGCTGGTGATGCTGGATTTTCAGAACATCATTGCTTTTGACTCCAGAAACTAGAATCTTATGGGTCTCTTCGTCCTGACATTTTATTTTAATGGTATCCTTTCTACATGTGTGCGACGATTTTATCTAGGGGCACATGCTTGGTGATCTCTTCCAGAATCTCCTTGAAAGGTTTCCCGTGGTGGCGAATGATGATCGGAGGAACATATACGCTTCCTTCTCTATGATTAGTGTGGACAGATTTCTTGTTTTTATCACGGAAGGCAACAGCAGCTACGTCGCTGATGGCCGCTTCACTGGAGATATTGTCCACACGCATGCCTTTAGACTTTTTATTTACAACAGGTATCCAATCACTGACTTCCCTAGTTTGATCATCATTTAGTTTCCTCTTATTTTTAATTCTATTCATTGAGATGGACTCTGCACGGTTAAGTAGGGGATCGTCACTGTCTTGCATGTGTTCAGCGTCACCTACTAACATTGGTGTGTTAGAATAGCATACATTGAGAGAGCTCATCATTTCCCTTATTGTGTTTTCAAGACTAGCAAGGCCATTTGCAGCTTCACTACGGGCATTCAAAATCTGATTTTAACCCGTCAATCTTAGTGTCCAGACTACTAACATTCTTGGCCAGCGTTTCTACCTTAGATTCTAGGTCTAAATATTTCTTGTTTAAGACCGTACTTAAAGCCTCAAGCTGTTCATTAATAACGATATCAAAGGCCAGGAATCTAGGATCCTTCCAAGACAATTCTCTTTGGAATACTATCAGGGCTCTTAAAAGCAACAGGGCCATTGAACTACCTCCTCTGCTTACAGAAAGCGGCGTTTTTGTTAGCAGTGACCAGGACAAGGCTCAACTCATCGCTGACTCATAGAAAAGTCAATTCAATACGCCCAAGGAGGACAGTCTGGTTAATATTACTGGTGAAGTCAAAGAAGTATGTGAAAAGTTTGGCTTCTCTCAACGCGCTCTTACTCACCCTAATATCATTGGCACCTCTGAGATTTTGAACACCATTAAGCACCTGAAAAACAAAAAAGCAGCTGGCATCGACACCATCACCAACAGTGCTCTGAAGAATTTGCCTCTTAATGTTGTTTGCATTATCACCAGGATCATGAATGACTGCTGGCTAAACGGTCACTTCCCTAGCGCCTGGAAGGACTCAATCATCCCCACTATTCCCAAGCCGGGACTTGATCCTGCTCTTCCCATCAGCTACAGGCCCATTAGCTTACTGCCAGTGCTCTCCAAGGTCTTTGAGCGAAATATTCTCAAGAGGTTCAACGACTTCTGCGAGGCAAACAACCTTATTCGTGAAGAGTAATTCGGCTTCCGCACAGCTCACTCCTGCCAGCTCCAGGTATGGAGGCTTGTTGCTGATTTGAACGGTCCTCTCAATCTTTCAATGTTTGGTGGTATCATCTTTCTTGACGTTCAAAAGGCCTTTGATCAAGTCTGGCATGATGGACTCATTTATAAAATGATTACTTGTGGCTTCCCTGATGACCTGATTGCCTTGGTTCGCTCCTTTCTGACAAATAGGACCTTCCGTGTTAAGGTTGGTGACTCCTTGTCTGACCCTTCTGATGTTAATGCTGTTGTTCCCCAAGGCTCTGTCTTGGGGCCTGCCTTGTTCAGTTTTTTTTATCCACGACTTTCCTGAGTTTGCAAAGTGCAATCTTTACTTGTTTGCTGACGACGGGTCCGTCGTGACCTGGGCACGTAGTCCAGTCCACGTCATCGGCCGTCTGCAGAAGGCTTTACACCAGTGTGAGAGCTGGTTCTCTAAGTGGCGCTTACAGCTGAATGTTAACAAGTGTAAAGCCATGTTCATCGCACGCAAAGGCAAAAACCCTCCAAGGCCCCTCATCCTACATGGTATGAAGCTTGAGTGGGTTAAAAATTATAGGTACCTCGGAGTTGTGATTGATTCCAAGCTCAAATGGAACGACCATTTCCAATATTCCCTTAACAACGCTAAGAAAGCGAAGTTTAGTCTCATCGCGCTACTGGGGCGAAACAGCGCTCTGAGAGTGGACAACAAACTCTTGTTATACAAGGTAGTGATTCGTGCCATTTTACTTCACGGTATGCCTGCTTGGGCTTCCATTTGCAAATCGAGATGGAAAGATCTTCAGACCTTCCAAAATGTTACCCTCCGGTCCATTGCTCAACTAGACAGAAGAGTTGCCAACAATCTTTCTATCTATGAAGATCTGGGGATGACCCACATTGGTTCCTATGTTCAAACACTTCTCAGGAACATGCTGCCCAAGATGGAACATCATGAAAATACCCTGGTTGCTGGTATCCTGGACCACTCACTCACTATCAGGGGTTCCCTCAGGTTTCGAAGACCTCGTCATATCTTGGATGTCAATTTCGAGAACATTAACAAGGCCGAGTTCCCTAACTACTGGATCTGCTAGATCCTAGTTTTTCGGACTCGCTATTCGTCAATCCACAATCCTATTCTCGTCCCTACCATGAAGGGACTCTTTTCTGGATAACTTAAAGAGGTTCATCAGGCGTCTTTCCTACTTCAGTGTACCTCGTTTGGTTTACTTTTTGGGCGAGCATGTAAAGTGAATTAAAGGCTCCTGGACCACTCGTACTACTTTTTCACTACACTGATCGATTGTCGAGTACAACTTTCATACCCTGGTTCTCTACAATTATATTTTAGGATTATGATGGCTTCGTCCAAATTAACCACCTTGGACTCAGCTAATGTGCCATTGCTAGTGGCAGATGGTAAAATTGTCCTGCGAAAAGGCCTACCGGGATGCCTGCTTGGATGCTAGGTTTGCTGCTTTTGACCTAGTGTTCAACGAAATGTCAGAAGCTCTCCGGGATGAAATAAATGCTAAATATAGGGCACTGGAAGAAAAAGTCGAATCTCTACATAAAAGTTTTGAAGAGAAGTTCGAAGGTATCAACAAGGGAATCAAGGACTCTCGTAGAAATGTCATTGAAAAGATAAGCGAACTGAAGGAAGCCTTCAGGAAATGCTCCGGGACTCCGAAGGCAGGTAACTCCAAGAAAGATACACCTATTGATAACAGCAAAGTAAGAAATGTTTTTAATAGTATTGCCTGTGCTAAAAGTTTAGAGTCTGTGGATATAATTGAAAATAGTGACTGCTCGACAGAAAAGGCACGAGGATCGATAACCTAAAGACCATCTCCAGAGTAAACGAAGAAGTCTTCAGCGCGACTAGAAAAAGGAATCCGAAGAATGTGGAAGGTCGCTCGGCTAATAAAGACCATAGGATCACGAAAAGGTATGTACCGCCAATTATCGTGCGGACTCATGGCGTCCCGTTTCAGACGATTTTAACTGAGCTCGAGAAGCATGTTCCAGTGGAAAAGATCACCGTTCATACGGGCAGAGCTGAAACCGTCAAAGTTAAATGTTAAGATGAAGAAACACACAACAGTTTAGTCTCTGGTATTAAGTCTGATAATATTTTAAAAATTCAGCATCATCAGCTGAATTCGGAGAAGGTCTTGAAATACGTAATTCGTAATGTGGATGTTACGTATGATCTCGATGACTTCCAAGAAGACCTAAAAAGATCCAACTACTTCCTGGAAAAAGTTATTCGATTGAGGAAAGCCAAAGCATCCATTGATATAGGCAATGGTTACCCACAGTTGAGTGGGCTCCTTACGACCAACTAATTTTAGTATGGCTGCACAACGTTATACTGTAATCAACAAAGGTGAACTTCGGTGCGTGATATGGAACGCTAGGGGCATTCCCCGAAAGCGTATCGAGTTTCACAACTTTCTGATAAATCACGAAATTGACGTGGCTTTCCTCTGTGAAACTCACCTCAAACCAAGCCAAGACTTCAAGCTACCTGGCTATTGTGTGTACCGTAATGATCGAATGGCTTCAAATGCTGCAAGATGTGCGTCTGGGGGCGCTGCGATCATCATTAAGAAGGGAATTCAACACCAAGAATTAGTATCCAAGTCTTATGCAGGTATGGAATCGGCCTCCATCATTATCAATGACGTCTCCTGTGGTGAAGTGAAGTTTGTGGCGCTCTACAATTCACCTAAACATTATCTTGACATTTGCGAGCTTCATGAACTCTTCAGTGGTGACACTCCAGTCGTCCTGGCTGGTGACCTAAATGCTAAACATCCAAGCTGGAACTCCAGAACGCAGAATTACAACGGCATGATTCTCTATAGGTACATACAAGGTAGAGATGATATCATCGCTGCTGGACCTGTGGAGGACACCTACTACTGCGACCACTCCCCTAGTAGTGTCGTTTTGGACATCTCGCTCTTGAAGGGTTTTTTCAAACCGTACAATATCTTCACGATTGATGACCTTTCTTCTGACCACAAGCCTGTGGCGTTGAACTTTGACAATGTTGACATAAATTTCCGAGAGGAACTCGTACATCATCAAGACTGGATGCTCTACAAAGATATTCTTAAGGACTATGGCTACCATCCCGACGTTGCTTACTGTACAGAGGACATCGATCAACTTGTTGATGACATCACCAGATGTATTAACAGTGCCATAGAAGTCAGTAAGTATCCATCAGAGAAAAAACCTTCTCATCGAATCCAACTCTCTTCTGGAATCCAACGCCTAATTGCTGAAAGAAACAGGACCCGTAGACTTTGGCAACGCTATCGTGAAACCTGGCTCAAAACCAAGTACAACAGGTTAGTGCGAAAAGTTCAAGAAGAGATAAAAGAGCTTCGCGACGCTAGATGGAATGAAAAACTCAAAAGCATGTCGGCTCGCGATAATTCCATTTGGAGTATGGTCAGAGCTTTACAGAAGAAGAACGTTACGCTTCCTCCACTCCGTACACGACAGGGTGACTATGTGCAAACTGATCAGGACAAGGCCCAAGTCATTGCAGATTCACTGGAAATGCAGTTTGTTACTCCTACCAACGATAAGCCCGAGAGCCAAATCATGTCTCAGCGTGTGGAAGAAGGTATTGTCGACTTTGATGAAGTCCCACAGCATTTAACGAAGAACAGCATCGAGGCTGGAGAGGTCGCCACCATCATAAGTAAACTGAAAAAGAAGGCTCCAGGAAGAGACAAGGTGAGTAATAACGCCCTTATAAATCTCCCGAAGAACTTTATTGACTATCCCACTAATATCATTAACGTCTGCTGGAAATTTTCTTACTTCCCTGTGGCTTGGAAGCAATCTATTGTGTTGAGTATTCCCAAGCAGGGGCAAAACCCTGCGATGCCGGCGAGTTACCGACCTATTAGCCTGCTACCCATGATGTCCAAAGTGTTGGAGAAAACGATTCTCGTCAGATTCCAAGACCACTGTCTAGCAAATGACCTTTTTCGGGAAGAGCAGTTTGGCTTTCGTGCTGCCCACTCTTGTCCGATGCAGATATGGAGGCTCGTTGACATCCTCAGCACCCCCCTGAACCTCTCCAGGTACTATGGGGTGGTATTTCTCGATGTCAGTAAAGCTTTTCACCAAGTGTGGCATGAGGGCCTTGTCTACAACATGATCCGAGACAGGTTCCCTGCCGATTTGATTTTGTTGGTGAAATCCTTTCTTGATGGCAGGTCTTATCAAGCCAAAGTTGGAGAAGATCTTTCCTCACCCCGTGTTGTAAAGGCCGGTGTCTCTCAGGGTTCTGTCCTCGGGCCTGTGCTATTTAATTACTTTGTACATGATTTCCCGAAACTCGATAATTGTAATCTGTATTTTTATGCGGATGACACTGCCATTATGACATGGGCACATCAGCCGGCTCACGTTATCACTCGGCTGCAGTGCGCCTTGAAGCAGTTCGAAGACTGGTTTAACTGCTGGAAGTTGAACCTTAACGTCGGAAAGTGCAAGGCTTTGTACCTCAATAGGAAGCTTAAGCGTCTCCCAGATTCTCTTATTCTGTTCAATAAGAAACTGGACTGGGTGGACAACTACAAGTATCTGGGAGTTATCATTGGCTCAAGACTCTCATGGAACCGGCATATGTCCTATGCTCTGAACAAAGCGAAGAGGGCTAAGTACAGTATCATAGCTCTTATGGGTCGCAACAGCGCCCTCAGCATTGACAACAAGCTACTTCTGTACAAATCGATTATCCGGACCATACTCCTCTATGGCATGCCTGCGTGGGCGACTATCTGTAAAAGCAGATGGAGTGAACTACAGTCATTCCAGAATGTTACCCTGAGGACCATTGCCCAGCTGGACAGAAGGACGGTGAAAAACCAATCCATCCACCTCGATTTAAACATGGCCCATATCGGTAAGTTTATACAGGATCTCCTTTTGATTATGATACAGAAGATGAAGACTCACGACAATAAACTTGTGAATGGAATACTGAAGAACTCATTGAATATGAACTGGCATACGAAGTATTGTAAACCGAGGCACGTTCTTGACGTCAATTTTGAAGATATTAGCAACGTCTCTTTCCCGGACTACTGGAAGGTGTGATTATCTTCTTTCTCCTTGTGATTATCTTCTTTCTCCTTTATTTCGTTTGTATTTTGTTTCTGGCAATCGTCAATCTTATTTTCTTTTTTGTATAATATGGAAGACCGCTTGGGTTGGTTAGGCTTCTTGACTAACTCAGTGTATTTCATTTGGAGTTTATTCTGGTTGGATGACCTTTGTGAAAGCGCTGCTTTCGTCCCATCCTAACAAATGTACACTTCACTGTTCGATTGTCGATTGTCGACAACTTTCTTAACTTCAGGATAATTCTCTAATATTATATTTGTTTTTAGAGAATTATCCTTTTTTGCTTTGATAAAGGATAGTCTCTATCCGAAACGTCAGCTTTTTATTTTGATTTTGAATTATTATTTTTGTTTATTATATCTTATTTTTTTTAACTTGTATTTTTTAATTAATAACTATTATTTATTGTATTCAAGGGTTCTTGTGTCTCGTTCTTCTCTTAATATACCGGGTGGGCAAGAAATAACGTGAGGTTTTCAGAGCTCGCTAGCGGAAATTCTATTAGGCCAAATGCAGTACATTTTGGTGTATATACTTAGTGGAACATGCAGTTTCGATTTCTGCCAAAAAAGTACCAAAAGTCGCCATAGGGGGCGCTTATTTCAAGAAAACAATGAATACATTTGCATAAACGCGTTCCGTGTTGAGCAATTATGACACTAAAAGGAAAGGCTGAGGATTTCCCATCATTCACGAACGAATGGCCTGGCGATAACGCTTACTCTGCCTGACCGGGCGTTATTAGTCAAGTTGTTTTATCAGAAGAGCGGCAATGCAAGTGCTGCCCTTCGTGAATTCCGGCGATTGAAAACGTTACGAAGAGGACCGATGAACATAACTAACTTACGGAAAATGATTGAACGATTTGAATCTACCGGAACTCTAGGAGTGCAACCAGGCCGGGGACGCAAAAGAATCAGGCAGCAACACGTTGAAGAAGTTGCAACTACTGTTGTGGAACAGGAGAAGACTACTGTGGAGGGTACCAGCAGTGCACACGCAATAGCACGCCAAACAGATATCCCATATTCGACGGTGAAGATATTGACATTTTATCCCTATAAACTCACACATGTTCAACATTTGCTTCCTGGAGATGCATTCACCGAAACTAACAGTATGGTGCGGCTTTACTGCTTCTTTCATCATCGGCCCGTATTTTTTTGAAGAAATCCGTCCCCGTGGACCGGTGACTTGTTCCATCAATTCTGCCAGGTATGTCGATATGCTTGAGAATTTTGTGATACCACGATTGCAGGAAAAGGGTTGTCTGGATTCTACCATTTTTATGCAGGATGGTGCGCCACCGCACATCGGACGTCAGGTGCAGCAGATCTTGCGAGAACGTTTTTCAGACAACAGAATAATTAGTCGTGCATTACCCATGGTATGGCCACCCAGGTCGCCTGATCTCAACCCTTG
>JAHWFO010041571.1:0-10492 GCA_023313115.1 Rhysida immarginata | reverse complement strand
ATATTTCACATTTCGTTCTCCAGCATTGGGATTTTGTCGTGCTAAAATACATTGCCGATAGTATGTATCTCCAACTGTCAATGTATCTCCAACGGTATAGTCAACATCACTCACCGTCCAAGTATTCGCATCTGATAATGCAAATGCGGCACAAGCGACCGCTGCAACACCAGTACACTGCCTTCCACGAGAGTCTATGCTAAACCGATCATTGCCTTGGTGAAACGAACCACATAAAATAGATATATCGTTGTTTATGTTTACAAAACTTCTGGGCTGATTTTCTTGTATATGTTGTATAAGCATTTGCGGAGCCTGTACTTGGACATTACCGCAGTCTTCGTGAATTTCAGTAACCTGAAGTATCTGTGAAAGATCGTAGTCAAATATATTCGCAAAGTTTGGTATGACGTCTCGGTACAGCCTGTTACATAGTAGTAGCCATTGTAAAGCAGTTTTTACTCTTTCAATGTTTATATTAAACTGTTTATATTGTTGCAAGTTCTCACGTGTTTTTACTACTACAACCAATCCTGCACTACTTACAGGAAGCGGTAATTGCTCAGCAATCTCGACTACGTCTTGTGCAAATAAAACCACTTGCCCTTTAAACCAATTTTGGCTGAACCTATTTTGTACCTTAACAATTTTTAAAAATGGAATTATTCTCGTAAGTAGGCGTTGTTTTACATCCGTCAAACTGGCTATTTCTGGTAGTATAGGTGCAACATCAATTTTGTTCCAATACGCTTAGGGAGGCAGTTTACGTTTCCTCAGGTTGGTAGAGCATCGCGAACATGTCACAATATTACTCATTTCTACCAATTCACTAGGCAGTAAATCTTGGCGACATGACGTTGCTAGATGGCATCTCTGCTGAACGTACAATAATTTTCTACATATACTACATGGAGTGTCAGCGAATTCATTGATAGCAGACAGTAAATTATCTTCTCCGATAAAGCGTATTCTACGGGAAGTTTCACGCATACTTTCCAAGCGTCCTCTTCTTTGTTCCTTATTTTCGATTTGTCTTGTCTCAAGATTACGCTGTCTCATCGAGGTTAGCCTTTGAGTGCGTCGGTGAAGAAGTTAATTTCTAGTTCGTTGACGAATCATATCGAATCGATGTTCTCGTTGTTCAGGAGTCTTATTATTTAAACGGCGACGAATTACATCGAGTCGATGTTCGCGTTGTTGAGGAGTCTCTTTATTTAAACGTTCCCGAATAATATCCATGCGATGCTGGCGGTGTTCAGTAGACTCGTGTGAAATTGAGAACGTATGTAACTTCTCATCTGAGATAATATCTTGCTTGACGAACCAGTGGTGATTCTTGGGAACGTGGTGTAGCATTTCGCTTGCAATTCTTAGACAGACGTTCCTTATTAGGAGCTTTAGCATAAAAGCTACTTATAAGAATGCGCCCTTGGTGTGTACGTTTATCCGGCCGTCCGGCCGCCGTTTGCACGATAACTTGAAAACGGATTACTTTTTTAAATTCTGTTTTCAGAAATATAACCATCAAAGTCTTAGCTCGGCCGTATCAACTTTTCAGAATTTTTCGTGGACCCCTTCAAGTCGAATGCACGTGCCAAAACAGTGAGTGTAAAGAATACAAAGATAACAGCTTGTCATATAACAATCAATTTGTCAAGAAGGAATATATTGTTACTTTCTGTTCATCTTTTAAGCATTACTGACATCGGCACGCGCACGTGAAATCGCTTTGTCGACGCACGATTGCTCAAGTGCTCATAATCTATAAGCTTATTATTAAGTAGCGGAAAAATGGAGCTAATTATTGGTTTTATTTTACACATGATTTGAATCACCCTTCATCATTTCTACATATTTTGAGTAGAAGGTTGAAATTCGGAATGTAGCTTACTATCTGCACTATTTAGTTTGGTTTTGTTTGGTATACGGGGGTCGGAATTACGAAAGTGGGATTCAGAGAGGGCAACATATCTATGTGCTATTTAGATACGTAAAGGCGTAAAATCCAATATCCAGATTCCTCTAGGCAAGATCTACATTACTATGAAGTTTAGGCCCAATTGTTCGAGTGGGATCGAATTTGCGGGGGTGGCAGTCACTTGGTCCTTAGAACTATGGCAACATATGGCATGTGATATATCATACGGCATGTGATATATCATATGGCATCGGAAATGATGAGAAAGGAATGTTTTTAGTTTTTTTACATTTTTTACATATTACGTTCGAGAAAATCAATTTATTGATTAAAAAAAAAAACTTGGAGAGAGGTAAAAAGTGCATAAAGGGGATAAAAATAGATGACTTGCCTTATCCTACTCGGGAGCGGGAGGGGGAGTAATTTCTTTTTGATAAACGTATAAATGTATTTCTGCTTCACTGCTAAAGCTCCTCCTGGGAATGTTTACAAGATTTTATTTTCTTTAATAGTTTCCCTACTCCTATTTGCTCTCATGTGGGTTGCGCCTTTAGTTAGTCTACCCATGACGCTAATAAAATTTCCAAAGTAATACAACCAAATAGCTTTATAAAAATATGAAAAAAAAAACAACTTTGGTAAACAAACTTCGAAGTTAGTGACAATTTAATTAATACACTAGACTTAACAAACTAAAACCATTCACTACTATAAGCAAACCCACCCGTTTGTGTATTGTTAGATTTTTTCTTTGTCGTGACAACGTCCACCGTCGCTGGTTTTATATAGCTAAATGATATATGATATAAACTACACACATATTCACATTGAAGTTAGCTATATTCTAACTTAAAGTTCTACTATATACGTCACTTATATTATAGTAGTTTTTCTAATACCATACTTACTATATACGAATAATACACTAAAAATGGAAAATAAACAAAATTTAAAAAAAAAAAATTAAACCGACTTCAAAAAACTACGAAAAGGCACTAAAAAGAGAAAAATAAAGATTAAATTCAAAAGATAATAAAATTACTTATTAATATACCTATATTACTACATACATATTATGATCCCTTTATATAATTTTAGAGTGGCAATTCTTATCAAAACCTGTTACGTATTAATTTCAATAAAATATTATTATATACACTACCTACTGATCTGTTTGAAGTCGGTGCCAAGCCCGAAACGTAAAAATACTTAGCGATATAAAAAACTTAATTAGTAACTGAATATAATTCTAATGAAATACCTAAATATGTTTTCAATGTTTATAGACCGACCAATAAATTTATCTGCAACAGTCAAATCGCGCAAATTTATCAACAACGTTATTCAAAAATTTAATATAACTTGAGACATCCGCCAACAACGTCTGCCTGCACGTGCCTGCCCGTTTGGGTTGCGTTACTCAGAACGAGCTCTCGCTCACACATTTCGTCGCTTATGTACAATACCGATCACGAAATATTCCACACGGAGAGAAAGATCGATTAACTCTTCCTGTTATATTTCTCTAATAGCTAAAGCTCCGATGTTTCTAGAAACAGATTAATCTATTTTTGAGATAGGGAGGAAGGTGCTACCAGGGAAGAGGGAGGAGGGGAAGCGACACTGAACGCATTTGATGTAATCAAAATGCTGCTAGCGGCGCCGCACGGTCGGGGTGTAAACTAAGCAATGTTAGCCTATTGTTTCGATTTATTTCGAAACTAAAACTTTTATTTGATTCCCACTTGACCTCTCGCAAACTGTTAACGGACTCGTCACCTTTTTAAGGCTTTGCTATTTTTTGGTGAGATGTCATCAATAGGAAAATATTGCATAGCAAAAAATTGCAAAAACACATCAAAAACACCAGGAGTTTCATTTCTTCGGATTCCTAATGATGAAAACAGGTGAATGTTTACTACTTTGCATTATATTATACTACATCCGTCTTATCTCCGAGCATTATGTTGCGTTATGTTTTATAAGTAGTTCTGAAGATTCCAACACTTCTTCTGTACAAATTGTGGCATATTAAGCCGTAATATGTAGCTTATTTTATCAAGAGGATTAATTTCCATTATAGCGAAGAGCGTATACAACGCGAAAAATATATAGCAATATCGCTAATATTTTTTAGAAAATTGAGGATAAAATGGTAGTTGGGAAATACGACGGGCCCTATATTTTCTATTAAATACCATTAATTAATAGTTAATTAACCATTAACATACGAGCAAACTCTTAGCATTAATTTATCATTAATATTTTGTGCGTATTTTTTGTTAACCTACTCAAATCTCACTTTATATTTCTTGAAGTTGCTCGTTCTTGCTGTTAGTTCAATAAGGAAATTAATATTCTATGCTTTAGCTTGATTTTAATTTTTAATTGATATTTTTAAGTTTTGTTATTAGCCTGAAATGCAGCAATTTATCTCTAAGAAGTGCTGATACTAAAATTAAAATAAATAAATTATTAATTGACTAATCTTTTTAAAATGTAGGAGATAGCCTAGAAAATAACAGATAAGTAGAGAGAAAGATAGAGATTTATTCGATAGAGATTTTACAGAATATATCCAGTAAAACCAGGGATGGATGAAGGTAGATTGCTGGTAAAACCTTCATCCATCCCTGGTAAAACCTAATCGTGTGTAAAGATTGCTTATGATTTGAGAATTTTTTTTTTTAGTTTCCATTTATCATGACGTTTCATATTTTAATATTCCAGAAGCAAGGAATGGCTTCGAAATGCCAAGTCAACAGACATGATCTGTGGATAAACCAACAAATAAACTGTATAATAGTTATCGCCTAATAGTACATGGGACCTGGCAGCAAATAAAAGACCGACAATTTAGCAGTGAATTGTATTATTTTTATTATTAATGTTCTTCAAAATTATATGTTGACATTAATTTGGTAATGAATTTGAGTTATTGTTTTCATTAAATATGTAATAAAATTGTTTTATTTGAATGTAATCGTTTTTTCTAAGTTATTGCGACTGCGGGTAATGGGTAAAATAAATAATAATGTCATTGTATACAAGTTCTTTCTATTTGTATATTACCACATCATCATATTAACCATTTTTATTTTGTTTTTCCAAATTAATTTTACACCTGATTGATAAAATCTTAAGTCAAAATTGAAAAACGAAAGAAAAATAAAAAGAAATAGCTAGTAAAAAAATAAACAAGAATAAAAAAAAAAGTTTCGTTTTTTAGTCCTCTCAGTGTAATAAAAGAACAAAAAAAACAGTATTCACTACCCTCCTAAACCGAAGGCAGGACTTTGGAACAACGCGTGAGCACCGAGCATGAATGAAGAACTGAGGGGCTGAGAAAAAAGGGGAGGGGGGGGGGTGCCAGCCTCGGAGGAGTTTTACACCCCAGGCACTGCAGACGAGTGGCGCTGTTTTCATTTCAACGAATTAGTATTGGAACAGTTACGAGTGTCGCTTCCCATTCTACTTCTTCCATGGTGCTACTACGAAAAGTCGACGCCACTTTGTAAAGGGGTGTTTGGTGAATATTCTGGTGATTAAAAACTTTCTTCAATGAGGTTGCATCATAAAATTAATTTCGAAATTAATACACCTTGAAATAGATTGTATAAATAACAGTAAGTTAAAATAAATCATTTGGAAAAAGATAGTTTTAAATCCGCATGCCAATAAAGGAACGACATTGTCACTCATTTTAACCAAGAGGTGTTTGTATGTATGCTAGCGCCTTGTTTTATGGGACGTGGACAATATGAAACTCTCTACTACCTTATAATTTAAATTTCTTGCAGTTCTCTATGAAACGAAAGAAAGTGAATACGCTATAAAACTTGACTTTAAAATCGTTATCCTTTCGTTTGGATAAAGAAGCTGTTGTATTCCTAATCTTACAACGGGGACAACTGAACAAGTTCTAGGAGTGAGCAATCAATCAACATTTCCGATAGCGCAATATTGAGGTGGGGAATATTTCGTGAACGGTATAGTACCTGTTACCGATTTGGCTTTGCACCGACTTCAAACAGATCAGTAGGTAGTGTATATAATAATATTTTATTGAAATTAATACGTAACAGATTTTGATAAGAATTGTCACTCTAAAATTGTATAAAGGGATCATAATATGTATGTAGTAATATAGGTATATTAATAAGTGATTTTATTAACTTTTGAATTTAATCTTTAATTCATTTATTTTTCGCTTTTTAGTGCTTTTTCGTAGTTTTTTGAAGTCGGTTTAATTTTTTTTTTTTAATTTAGTTTATTATCCAAACGATAGATGACCTGGTGAGACCGTCTTGGATAGGGAAAGTAACGACAAGTTGAGCGTTTGCTAGTTTTGGCGGCCATTTTGGACCCACTTACCTTGCTTTGGCTAGGCCCACAGTTACATTTTTTGCCTGCATTTAAGAGGAAAACGTAATTCATCGACTAATTTTAGGTTATTGTGATTAAACTGTTACTAATTAGTACTTTTACTAATTAAGAATTTCAAAAATTAATTAAAAAATTAATAAATAAATTATTCAAAACTGAATTATACTGAACTAAACATTCATCTCATTACTTTGAAATGAAAATAGGGATTTTTTTGTTAATAAAATGAATATTTAACATTTTAATATGAAACTTGGTTTATTCATATCTAGTGAAAACAAAACTTATTTTACATTTTTTACAGCATTTCGCATCCCAACACTCTTGTTTCCACATTTTCCAGAAGTTTTTTGTGCCCCAATACTTTCATCATACTTGCGCAAGAGCAAGAACAATCGAGAAGTATGGAAAAAGCGAATTAATTTTTTTTTCACTTCACAACATTCAGGAAAAATTATTCTGTTCGAAACATTAACTGTCCATTCAGTTAAATCGATCACATTTACGATGGATTTCAGAACATCATCTTCTTTTGCTCGAAATTGTTTTTCAGCAATTTCTAGGACTTAAAATACATTTTTTGATATGTAATTCAGAGGATCCTTGTCAATATTATATTCCTTAGCATAACTTTTTATTTCCGTCAGCCTGGCATGTTCGTTTTCGTTAACGCTTCTACTAAGGAAGATCTGCATAGGTCACAGAGTGTGCATTTCCTTTTTAGTGAATTAACAATGCTTCCTCCAAAGTAAAACAGCGAGTTGCGTTCTTCTGAACAAAATTGCTCCATATTTTCAGCATCTTCATTAGCAGTGTTGTCTGAAGCAAATTCACTTTCCTCTGTTCCATTCTCCTCCGCCACTTGTGTTCTGTGGCTAAATATTGATGGTATAGCGTTGGGCTTTAACTTTCATATTCCATCTTTCCTGTTCTGCTCAAACTGGTCTTCTGTGAAGCGTTTCTAATATTAACAGAAATTTCGTAGTTTAATTATACTATACGATATAGTATAATTGGGGCTTTTGTCTTAGGGGATATTATCCTACACGTTATGAATTAGAGTATAATACATAAAGTTTTGTATCGTATTATTTGGGATTTGAGAGAAAAACACTTCGTATTAAAAAACTGCATTTATGTAAAAATCGCTTTCACGGAGACGGGACCAGGAGAATAAACGAATAAAGCCGGATATCGGGACTGGCAGCATAAATAACTTGGAGATTTTGTCCTACACGTTATGAATTAAGCTTGAGATCGTGTATATTACATAAAATATTCACGAATTTATTTATTCATTT
This sequence comes from Rhysida immarginata, assembly GCA_023313115.1. NCBI lineage: Eukaryota > Metazoa > Arthropoda > Chilopoda > Scolopendromorpha > Scolopendridae > Rhysida > Rhysida immarginata. Next base: position 2,887 of record JAHWFO010041571.1, on the reverse strand, counting down.
GTATATTTCGGAAAATAAACTCCGTTATCGAAATCCCTCTACATGAACGTGTGCACTTGTTGGAAATTACATTTTGTTTACAGTATTATGCAACAACCATACCTGGTTGTTTATGTTCAATTGAAGAAATCAGAATTCGCAGTCCTTTCATAACCGCATCACTATGAAAACTTTTTTCCCACTGTTTTATCTTTTAAATAAAAATCTCAAATAAAATAACTTTCTTTGCATGAATTTCATAATTTTGTATCGTATTATTTGGGATTTCAGAGGAAAACACTTCGTATTAAAAGACTGTATTTACATAGAAATAGCTTTCACGAAGACGGGACCAAGGAGAATAATACGATACAAAATTATGAATAAAGCGGGATATCATATTACCGGCAGCGTAAATGACAGGATTCTACTGTTTCTACTGTATTTTACTTAGATTTTTGAGAATATAATGTAGATTTATGTACAATAATAGAACTCATTATTTATTTCACATAATCGACAGTCGGCATTTGGATTCCAGTTTTTTCGTCCAATTCGATGCAGCCATATTTTTAAATGCTCTTCATTTCCTTTACCGAATGGTAGACGGAAAAGTTTGCTACCTTTTTCTTGTCTCGTATTACAATTTACAGCGCAATACTGCGGCATTTGGGAATGGAAAACAACGCAACACTGAACAGTCCTTACACAAACACACTTATGTTTACCTGATAGTGCCGTGCGATGTATCGAAGCCTTCGATTTACATCGATGTTTTTTTTTTTTTTGAACGATCCATCGAATTTTCGATGTTTTGAATCCTCGATGTTTTTTTTAAAACATCGATTATCATTCCTCGTTCTCGGTGATAAGTAGCTTTCACAGATTTTAGGTTTATATAAGTTAGTAATAATCTTTATTTTATTGAAATCAGACTAGTGTAATCGCAAACATGGCAACAGCGAGCAGAAAGCGTGCAATCTCTGATGTGTGGGAATATTTTGAAAAAGAGAATGGCAGTGCAAAATGCAAATTATGTTGTAAAAAGTTAAAAGGAAGTGGGAACACAAGTAACTTCTAACAACATTTACAGCGTGTGCATAATAAGTGCATAAGTTATTGCCAAAAGCGAAGCCCAGTGATAATATCAATGACCATGCCATGTGCTGATAACAATGTTCAGCTGATTACTTCTGCCGAGCTTAAAATTGTTAATGATAGCTTGTGTATATTGAAACCATTTTTAAGCATCACAAATGAAATCTCAGGTGAAAAATACACCACGATTAGCAAAGTCATACCAATTTTAGGTATTTTTAGTGAAGCAACTGTTTTAGACCCTAGGTTTAAAAAGATAGATTTTAGAAGCAGGTCCGCATGTGCACATGCAAATAAATCGTATCAATCAGAAGTTGCTTTTGATGCCTACTTCTGAATTGGAATTGGCTAATAGTGACGAAATGGAACAGACAAACGATCTTTGGGACAGCAGGAAAATTTCAGTACTCTTATCCGATACTGCACGGAATGCTAACTCAATTCTGGTTTGCATTCCAATCTCAAATTTTATTTAGAGGCGCCAATTGAGTCACATAAAATTGACCCACTTAAAGTGTGGAAGAGTTTGGAGAAATTCAATTTTCATTTGTGTTCTTTGGCAGTAGAAAGCTTAAGTATATCAGCAACATCTGTTCCAGCTGAACGTTTGTTTTCAAAAGCTGGAGAAATAATTACTAAAAAACGATCCTCCCTTAAGCCAAAGCATTTAGAGAAATTGTTGGTAATGCATTCTTTAACAATAGAAGAGTTGAAAGAATTGTTTTAAGTATTGTTGTCTTCAAAAAAATGTTTTTGTCTTGAATATTATTATCCTGAAAAAATAAAAAATTTATATATTCAAATTATTCTTGTGGTGGTGTTTCATTATTCTACACTATTTAACCGGTTTTAGAGGTTCATTTTACATGTTTTGAAAGTAGAAAATAATCGATTATAAATCGATGCAGATATCAATAAATCACGATGTATTTTTAAACATCGCACGGCACTATTACCTGAGCAGCTGGGTCCAAAATGGCGAATTTGAACATGTGACAAGCTCTAGACCAATCAGCGCGTGAGTTTGGCGGCAAATTGGCAGGGAAAAGAATGTCGTTACTTTCCCTATCCAGAGCTTTACGTCTTTGAAGAAGCCTTCGTTTTGGCTCTTAAAGAAGAGTTCCACCTCAGTAATTACCTGTTGTCATCGTCTTTGAAGCGTCTGCGACGAAGTGAACAACAACTGGAACAAATGCATCATTTTCGATTGAAATCTCCTTTCGGTGGCTTTTTGCATTAGCGAGAGCAAGCGCGGAACCTTTGACATGTGAAGATCATTACAAACCCATGGATGATATGAACCTTCTGCACCGTGGCCTCGACTTGTGCCACAATACCTGATCCTTCACTGAGAGACGGTCATCCACTTCGTGTTAACCCTGCAGGCTTGTTCGACACACAGAAAACGTTGACGCCACTTTACAACTGCTGTCATATACAGGATGTTTCAAAAATACTTTTACAAACTTTTAGGGGAGGTAGTAAGGGTGATTCTAAGCAAATAAATGAACATGGGTCCGAATTTGAATGCTGAGATATGAACAGAAATAAAAATGCCGCCACCAAGATCAACGTGGTAATAATTCATGTTCTATAACATCCAGGATGATGAAATTTGGGGGAATAATAAGATACATAAAACTGTGTATACCGTTAAAATTTGACCGAATTCCAACGAGTAGTTTCCGAGTTACGCACTCAGCATCGTAAAACGTGCTGGTTAGTATTCGCATATGAGCACTGTTACGATTTTGAATGCGTAACTCGGAAACTATTTGTTGGAATACGATCAAATTTTAACGGTGTACAC
>JAHWFO010041564.1:0-10230 GCA_023313115.1 Rhysida immarginata | reverse complement strand
TCAGGAAATAAATCCTATACAATTTTCAGGGGGAGGGGTCCGTACAGTGATACACGTACGGTCGACCACAATCAATTGCGTGATATCTACAGGTTTCTAGGAAATTTGCTAAATCACTACAAAGAAAGTTGAAAAACAGTGTCACAGATTGCCTCTCACGAATCTAGCAAATGACCATAGACAGACACCCAAACAAGATCGTTAATCAAGGGAAACTCCGTTGCAATATTTGGAATGCGAGGGGAATCGCTTGCTAGCATATCGAGTTTTACAATTTCCTTACAAATTGGAATGTCGATGTCGCGTTCGTGTGCGAGACGCACCTGAAATCTACTGAAGTCTTCACCTTATCTAGATGCAGTGTTTATCGCAAGGATCGGCCACTGGGTAATATATCCAGCCATGCTTTTGGTGGAGCAGCGATAATTGTAAAGGACGGCATTGATCATCATGAGTCTGTCACTCTAGACTTTGTGGGAGTAAAAGCAGTCTCCGTGATTATAAACGATGTGGACGCAGGTGAAATCAAGTTTATCTGTTCATATAACCCACCAATGCACAAGCTGGATCCGTGCGAACTCGACGAGCTACTATCTGGGCCCATTCCGGTTGTTATTGGGGGCGATTTGAATGCCAAGCACCACGCGTGGAACTCCAAATGCCCCAATCAAAACGGCAATATATTATATGGATACACGTTAAACGAGATTGACACCTTCGTTGCTGGTCCCCTCGATGACACATACTACTGTGACCACTCTCCTGTTAGCGACGTGCTTTATATTGCAATATTTAATGCTTTCCTCAAGCCCTATACTATGTTCAGAGTTGACGACTTGTCCTCTGACCACCGTCCTGTGATGCTTATTTTTGTGGGTTTAAATATCGATTTGAAGATTGTGCTCCACTCTAAACAGGACTGGAAGCACTTAAGGGATATTCTTAGAGAAAATAGCATTCCTTACAAGAAGGTTATTGATAAGGAGGATATCAATAGTATTATTAATGCTATCATCCGTGTTGTCAATGATGCCACTACTTCCAGTACCTCTACTATTGATCGTAAGCGTCCTGAACACCTTGACGTGCCTCCTTATATCAGGCATCTTATTCTCAAAAGGAACTCTTACAGAAGAGTATGGCAGCATAGGCGACTTCCCTTCTTCAAGACCAAGTACAACCAAATTTCTCGCAAGATGCAGTAGGATATTAAAGCACTATGTAGTCGAAAGTGGAACGATAAACTAAAGTCCTTGACTGTCCAGGACAACTCGCTCTGGGGAACTGTGAGAGCCTTAAAAGGTACCAGACCAGTCCAACTGCCGCCACTGCTTGCAGGCAATGGCAACGTTGTCACCAGCAACAGGGATAAGGCTTGATTGATCGCTGATTCCCTGAAAAGTCAATTTACCACTCATGAAACAAACTTGGACAGCCTCCAAAACACCCAGATGGTTAATGATGGGTGTATCGCTTACCAGTACATTCATCGTGTTCCCACCTCTGAGGAATTCATTAGTGTCCGAGAAATCTCCGACGTCATCAAGTGACTTAAAACCAAGAAGGCAGCAGGTAATTGATTCCATCACTAACAGTGCTCTCAAGAACTCGCCTTCTAATATTATATCGCTCATTACCAAAGCCATGAATGACTGCTGGAAATTTGGTTACTTCCCTGACCAGTGGAAAGAATCCATTGTAGTTACTATACAAAAGCCTGGTCTAAACCCTGCTCTTGCTGTCAGCTACAGACACATAAGATTGCTGCCTGTGGTGTCAAAAGTTTTCGAACGCATCATTTTGAAGAGGTTTGACGAATTCTGTGTAGCAAACAATCTCGTTCGTGATGAGCAATTTGGCATTCGCCCAGGTCACTCCTGCCAACTTCAGATCTGCCGTCTTGTTGCAGATCTAAACACTCCTTTTAACTCTGCCAAGTATGGAGGTCTTGTCTTTTTGAATGTCTGTATAGCTTTTGATCAGTTTTGGCACAACGGCCTCATATATAAAATGTTACTAGTGGTTTTTCGGACAAACTCATTCCCTTGATCAGTTCCCTTCTCTCAAACAGGACATTTCGTGTCCAAGTTGGCTGCTCCATGTCTAATCCTTGTGACGTCAATGCTGGCATTAACCAGAATTCTGTCTTGGGCACTGCACTGTTCAACTTTTCCATTCATGATTTCCCAAATTTTACTAATTGCAAGCTCTATCTGTTCGCTGACGACGCGGCCATCATGTCATATCACGGTTACAAAAGGCTTTACATCTGTGCGAGAAATGGTTTGCAAAGTAGAGACTCGACTTAAACGTTGACAAGTGCAAGGCGATGTTCATTTTGAAAAAACTTCGAAAAACCCCCAGGCCTTCTCTTTCTTTCTGATAAAGAGCTCGAGTTGGTAAAAAATTATATATACCTCGGTATGGTGATAGATGCCAGAGGAGACCACGTCTCCTATGCGATAAATAGAGCCAAGAAGGCGAAGTTCAGTCTAGGTGCCGTGCTGGGACAAAACAACACCCTTGGAATGGATAACAAGCTTTTGCTTTACAAGATAGTTATACGAGTCATTATATGCCTGCCTGGGCTAAAATATGCAAATCCAGATGGAAGGATTTCCAAACTTTTCAGAACGTTACCTTTTATCGCCCAACTTGACAGGAGAGTCGCAACAAATATTTCTATTGCTGAAGATTCCATTTGCCTTCAATTGGTAGCTATGTACAGCAGTCGTTGAAGAAGTTGCTTCTGAAGATCAAGACCATCCAAGTCCTTTGTTTGCAGATATTCTGGAACACCCACTCACGTTTAGATGTTTCCTCAGGCATCGCAGGCCTCGACACGTCTTGGACATCATTTTTGAAGACATCCAAAAGGCCACTTTCCCGAATACTGGATCTCATAGCTCCTCATGCCCCCCGTCAATCAAACAATCAACTCTATCGTCCTTATAGCAAAGGACCCCATCTTATCCTCTGGATGACTTAACTAGGTTTCATCTGGCTTCTTGCCTAATTCAGTGTACTCTGCTGGTTTCTTCAAGGATGAGTATGGCAGTGAAAGCGTTGCTTTCGGACCACTCGTCTTGTTTTGCCTGCACTGTTCGATTGTCATTTGTCTTTCAAGTCAGTTCACTCGGTTTCCCCTACTGTACTCTTTGGTCCCTGCTGAATGATGATAGCCTTGCTGTCAAAAAGCGCTTCCAGGTTCAGGTTGTATTTTTCCTTAATTTTTGTTGTGGTGAAAGAGCTTTTTATTTCTTTTATTTATTATTATCCACATACGCATTGTTTCTTTTTCTGTCATATTAGTACACATTCTGATTGCTTTTGTGCCTTTATTCCGGAAAATTATTCATTTCAAAATTTATTTATAAAACAAAGAGTTTGAGCCACGGATATATCACTTCGAATTCCTGTTTTCGGATTTTTCATACAATGGATAGTTCCTTATATTAATTGAGTTATTATTTAAACAATTTAGGTAATGATTTAACTTTTTGAGATTGTTCTGTTTACCTGCATGGGTAATTATCCCGGGCAATGCCGGGTCCTCTGCTAGTCTTTCTATATACATATATATAGAAGGATGTTTGTTTCTTTGTTTGAGGGTTTGTTTGTGGGTTTGCATATGGGATTGTTTGTCTGTTTTTTTATACAAAACAACAATTTTAATCCGATATTGATAAAATATTTCATACATGACCTTCAAAGCATAACGAAGGTCATAATCATTCTCAGATTTCGAAAAAGTTTGTGCAACAATAGTTATCAACAATAGTGTCGACACGCAATGCACCAACACTTTGCAAGGATCAACATTATATGTCTCATGACCAACAATGCAAGGCATAGTTTGAGCAATATGGAATTCAATGCATAGTATTCCTGTTATTCAAGCTTTTCTTATAAAAGAGAACTCTTATTACTTAAAAATTTCTTGAAAATCTTTAGAAATGATCAGTACTTGACATAATGACTGAGCATACTATTGAGAAAGAGTGAAAGACGATAGAGGAAGCACTCCTTAAGCACCATGCTGTATTGACCAAATGGTAAGCAAATAAATAAAAGAATCAGCGACCGCTAGAATACACAAAGTAATGAATGGCCAATTTTTGCTTCAAGACATCGAAAGTAGAAAAGAAATTGCAATACTAACAAGTGTACATCTAAAGTAAGATTACGTGAGTAAAAAATTTAGAATAGAAGGCATCTTTGGAGAAGTCTGTTTGTTTCTTATGCATATCTACAGTTTTCTTCCGATCTTGATGAAATTTTGCATACTTGACCTTTATTTTGCATACAGATTTTTTCTTTTGCATACTTGTCCTCAGATTTCGGAAAAATAGTAATAACGTTTAAACATCGATATTCATGGTTATGGGAAGGCATAATAATGTGAAAAACCTCATGACCAACAATGCAAAGAAAAGTTTGTGCAACAATAGGCCCATTGTGTTCACATAAATAATAGTATCAACGAGCAATTCACTAATAGCAATGAGCAAAAAATGATGTGCAATGTTAAAGCAATCTTTTCAAAAATTATAACACTGAATATAAAGTTGTGATGAAATTTGGATAAGTTTCAATTAGGAACAATGCATTGAAAGTTATATATACTCTTCCTAGAAGAGAAATTTCTTAGTACTTAAAATTTTCTTTAAAATCTTTAAAACTGATCAGTAATTGGAGATAATGGAGAGTTAGCAGACTTTGAGAAAGAGCGGAAAGACGACAGAGGAAGGACTTCTTTAGCTCCTGGTTATAATGAGCAAATGGGAAACAAGTAAATAGAATAATTGGCGACCACTAGACTATACAAAGTGATGAATGGCCAAGTTTTTCTTCAGAACATCGTGAGAAGAAAGGGAAGTGCAACAACATCAAGTAGGGTAGACATGCCAGTAGTTGACAGTGTACCAGACGTACAGTTGACAATTTACGATTTCTTTTTTTTATTATTTATTTATTAACTAATAATTTATTTATTTATTAATACAAAAAACTCTTACAGAATCCGACCAGGGCCAGTATGGCTCAAGGCCGACATGTTAGGTCCCTGGGGGATTATACAATAAATACAGTTGGTAATATAAACAGATCTAGGTTAGTAAGTTAGTAGGGGAATTAGAGAGATATTTCTTTAGCCTATATTTAAAAGTAGTCAAAGAGGTCAAAGAGCGGATTTCATTTGGAAGGTTATTTCAAAGTCTAATACCAGAGTTGGTTATACTTTTAGATTGATAGGTGAATTTGGTCAAAGGGATAATTAATGTATCATTGTTGCGGAGATTATATGGACCGGGTGGTTTGGGATTAAAAGAGTTTGGGGGAAGCGAAGAGATAATTTTGTTATTTAATGCTTTAAAAATAAAGAGAGCGAGATGAAAAGATTGTAAATGATAAATATAAGTGATGCCTATTATGGGGAATAGATGTGAGACTGAGTCGGATTTTTTAAGTTTGAATAGAATACAGACAATCCATTTTTGGATACGACATATATGTTTTAAATTAGTTTTGGTGGTAGTGCCTCAAAATTGAATACCATAAATGAGGGAAGATTGAATAAGGGTAAAATAAAGAAGAAGCAAAATGTTTCTTGGTGGATAATGAAGTCGAGAGAAAAGACCAAGGCGGTAGTTTAAGGTGGAGGCCAGAAAATTAATATGAGCGTCCCAAGATGAGTTGTATGAAAGGAAAATCCCTGGGAATTTAACACTTTTAACAGGAGCAAGTAATGTAGTGTGATATACTAAAGAAAAATTGAGGAGATCGAACTTCTTGTTCTCTTGATGGAAAATAATGTATTTCGTTTTCTCGAGGTTTAAATGAAGATGATTTTGTATATTCCAACTTCGTAAATTACTAAGTGCAATGTTAAGAGTATATTGAATCGCAGGAAGGGAGTAGTCAGAGCAAAGTAAAGTTGCATCATCAGCATAAAGAATCATGGTTAGAGGAAAAAGAAATGAAGGAAGGTCACTAATAAATAGATTGAAAAGCAGGGGGGAATAGGATGGAACCCTGAGGGACACCTATATTACAGGTTAACGTAGTTAAAGTTTGATTACAGAGGGAAAGAGTATATTGTCTGTCTTTCAAGAAGCTGGAAATTCATTGAAGAGGGGGGCCTCGTATATTATAAAAATTGGTTAGTTTAGATAGTAAAAGATCATGAGGAATCGAATCAAAAGCCTTAGAGTAATCTAGAAAAATTGCCGCAGTGATTTTGCCCTTGGTCATGTTAGAAATAATATGTTCGATTAATTCAAAACAAGCCGTGGTGGTGTTTCGTTTAGGTGAAAACCCATGTTGACTCGAGGAAAGGAAATCGTTAGTGAATATATGTGAGGAAAGCCGAGAATTAAAAAGTTTTTCAAAAATTTTTGCAAAAAGTGGAAGAGTGGAAATAGGGCGATAGTTAGAAAAATCCGTGCGATTACCTTGCTTAAAATTGGGTATGACTTCAGCGGATTGGAGGCGGTCAGGATATACGCCTTGTGAGATAGAAACGTTGAAAAGAATATTCAGTGGAATAGAGAACCCAGAGTATGCACCGATCAGAATGACTGAATAGATGCCAAAAATATCTGGGTTGAAAGAGGACTTAAAATTGAGGATAATGTTGGAGACCTCCTCTTCGTCAGTGGGCATAATAAACAGACAACTGGGTTTTGGTTTAATGTAATGTGAGTACTCCGAATTAGAAGGAGAGGTAGCAGGGGGTTGAGGCAGAAGGACATTTAGAAATGAAGTTAAGTAGTCTGAATTGATAGTGGAAGGGTCTGAGTATGGGGTAATGGGGGGAGAATGGCCATGAAGTATTTGTTAATAGGCCTCATTTCGCCTTATTATTAGATACCCTATTGAAAAAGTTGGCAAAGTAGAATTGTTTCGCTTCATTTGTTAATTAGAGAAGGAGCGAAAAGAATGTTTAGTATGATTGTTAGGTGTGCGTCTAAATTTTTTGTAGAGAGAGTTTTTGTGCTTAATCAGTGATAGAATGGTCGGAGTTATCCAAGGTTTCATGTACTGGGTTTTAGGGGTGTCCATGGGGGTCGACTTGGGTAGGAAATAACGATCCTTGCCCACCTGAAGATGGGTGAGAAAGACATCGAATAAGGTATTGATATGAAGGCTTTAAATAAAATAACAAACCAAGAAATAGGATTGCTGTTGCACAAAGCTCGTAATAAACAATGTATTAGGCTACCCAGAACAGCAAAAATCTAAGAACTTTCCTCTCTATTATGGCCGCAAACACACATTGATTGTTCAATGCCTTACGGAGTTGAAAAACCTTGTAATGAACCACTACGCGAGAGAATTTTTATTTCAATTTATTTCATGAATGATATGCATTATTTGTTATTAATTTTACGTGAATCTTTTTGTTTGATCAGTGGGCAATACTTCTAGTAGTAACAGAATTTCGGATGACCAATGTGTTAACTGTTTTAATCCACCATCAACTACTAGAACCCAGATACATCTTATCTTATCTAGTACAGAGGGTAGCAATAATGTAGTACAGAGGGTAGCGATAATCTAGTACAGAGGGTAGCGATAATCTGCGGCACCTACTCCTACGAGGGAGTTTTGCGCCATCCCATTAAATAACGACTGCTACGAGATGACAGTAGCAGCCAGGACCGACGGCTTAACGTGCCCTCCGAAGCACAGGGGATTTTCATGATGGAAGAGCTGCTGGGGATAAACGAGCCAGAGGCTGTACCAACCGCTGGAAAACCAGCTATGGTCTATCGGCAAATGGTTCAGACCAAAGTCTCCCAATAGCCGCACCACAAATAGCTGTCTCGCCAGCAGTGGCCCTCAAGCCCTGGCCGTCACCCAACCGACAGCTGGTCACGCCTGAAGTTGCTGAATTCCGTCGATTGGCAAGCCAACCGACGAGACAACCAGGCCACGGCCACCCCCCACCCAGATACATAGTGTCACCAGTAATTGACATAACTGTCAATTGTTGAAAATTTCCGTGTTTCCAAAAAAGCGAAAAAAATATACTAACTGGATATAGAATGTAGGATAAAAATAAAGGAAACTTGGTGATTTTAAGTGTAATTATCAGTAATTGGCCTAGCTGTGTCAAATGTAGGAACTTGACACAGCATTAAGTCTGTCAATTTCTGGTGAATTAACTGTCAACTACTGGTGATTCATGCATTAAATAGGGAAAATATTAAAAACCTCTAGCTTTTAAACATATAATAATTGATTAGAGATTGGCCCATTCTGCAGTCACTTTGCAATTTAATGGTATAACTAGAAAAGTTTTAAATTGCAATTTTATTTAGGTACACAATTTCGTTTCAGAGTAATGTCTTAAACTGTCAATTACTGGTACATCTACCCTACATGTATACATCTGAAGTAAGATTACGTGAGTAAGAAATTATTTAGACTAGCTTTGGCATCCTTGGAGAGATCCAGCCATTGTGAAAATAAAAAAATTATTTACGAATTTTCATTAAGGATTTTTACTGTATTAATTTTAAACGTTTTCATGTGTTTATTTTTAACATATTGCAAAAGTTGAATTAATTATTTGAGATTATTCTGTTTATCTACAAGTGTAATTATCTCGGGCAATGCTGGGTACCTTTGCTTGTCAATATATATAAAGAAGGATGTAATTTTGTGGATTTGTTTGTTTGTTTGTGGGTTTGTATGGCTGTTTTTTTATACAAATCTACGTTTTTATTCCAATCTTCATGAAATATTGCATACATGACCTTCAAAGCATGAGAACGTCACTGTCTACCTCAGATTTTGAATAAGCAATATTTATTGAGAAAAAATCGATATTCATGTTTATATCAAGGCAAATTAATAGGAATTATCTCACGACCAACAATGCAAAGCTAAGTTTGTGCAACAATAGGTACCAACAATGATGTCAACACGCAATGCAGCAACAATATGCAAGGAACAACAATACATATCTCATGAACAACAGTGCAAAGAAAAGTTTGTATAATATAAATAAGTTTCAATTTGTAACAATGCATAGAATTTCTGTTATTCATGCTGTTCTTAGAAAAGAGAGTTCTTAGTACTTAAACATTTCCCAGCCAGCTATTTTCCTGGGACAATGATTCTTTTTACACAAGGATAGAAAAAATGTTCTTAAACATTCAATAACTGATATTTTTCTTTAAAATTTTATATTTGTGAAACTTGAATTTTTAAATTGCTTTTGATTAGTAATTTTTTTCATCGATTAAAAGTAATTGCTTTTTTATAACTATACATAAAAATGCATAATAATATTATCTATTTGAAATACTTAGTTTTAATCCTTTTTTAGAAAATTAAAAATATAATAATTTCGAATTTGAAAATAGCCAAAATTTAGAGAGAAAACTTTTCTAAATAATGCAAAAAAAGTTTTTTAATATCTCTATTTGTCACACCTGCATGGTAATAGCTAGAAAATCACACAATGGGTTTTTAATCTCTTTCTTTGTTAAAGCAATGACTTGGCTTTCTATTGTGATAAGGGAACAATCTCAAATGATGTCATCAAGAAACGATCTCCATAGCAGTAGTTTTAATTTTGGAGAAATAACTTAGGAATAAAATATAATTTATTTTTTTAGGTTGGCTGACTGCCAAATGGCACTTTTACTTGTTTTCATAATAAAGTCAAAAACAAAAATTTTTTTCTTTTTAATCATTCAGTCTAAGAAAACGAAAATAACTGTATTCTATACAGGAATCCTTTCTCTATAATAATACAGTCTAATTAGCTTAGAGAATGACATATTGTATTTATTATAATTAATTTCAAATGAACACACATGGATGTACAATCTAAACGTCGATCTTATATACCCAATACATACTTCTTCATTTTAAAATATGTTTACTCTCTACTTAAAAAAAACATGCTTTTTATGAAATTCTGTAGCTGCGTCAATTGTCCCATACAAGTTTGTAGCTTCATCCTTGTAATTTCAGTGCCCTCTTCGTTTTCGATTTCGCGAAGTTGAACTTTCGCGCCAAATTACGAGATTGTTATTGCAGTTAGGTATAGGGAACTTTTTATTATTTTAATCCTGAGAGTCTATTCTTTTTTTTAAGTATAATGATAATTCATAAAATGAATTTAGAAAATCGAAATAACGTAAAATGCAGGCGGATTCAAAACAATAAGGTGTCACTGCCACCATGATGACATCATTTTGGAATGCATTCCGA
>JAHWFO010041551.1:0-11583 GCA_023313115.1 Rhysida immarginata | reverse complement strand
TTAATTATCTGCACAATCGCAAAGCTGAAAGTCACGAATCCGCACAATCGAAAAAGCAAAACTTAAGCAACCTGCACAACCTGAAAGCGAAACTTCACTAACCGATCAAACGAATTTAAAAAACAAAATCAACGCTCCAAAAAAGAAAAACTAACCTGAAAAACGCAACCCACATGCTCTAAAAACTCCCAATACCATAAAACCAGCACCCGCCTCCACACTAAAATCATGAAACTTTACCAGCATAAAGAACACTATCCAAAAAAAAAAAAATTGGCTAACTTCAACTGGCTGCACAGCAGCGCTAATACTGAATGCGAGCAAGGTAAGGGAATTTATTATTTACAAGAGTGGAGGGCTGCACTACCCCAAACCCCTTCCTCTTTCAAGCACACATACACACAAGGAGCAGCAACAGCAGCCCCGCACTATGGAAGAAGTAGAATGGGAAGCGAAGCTCGTAACAGTTCCAATGCTAAATCGGTGAAATAAAAACAGCGCCAATTTCTTGCAGCGTTTGAGTAGATCTGGGGCTAACTTCCGCTGTTTCTTTTCACTCCCTGTTGTTTGTTATCTTCATTAACAAGCCAGCACTCACACGTGATCGCGTCTGATGCCCGAGGACGTGGGTTTGACCCCGGCCGAGGACGACGAGGATTTTTTCAGGGGGAAAGCCCTGAGTTCACGCACTTACTTCGGAAGGGAAGTAAAGCCATTGGCCCCGTGTAGTCGTTTGCCAGCTGCACATTAAAGAACCCTTGTGAGGCAAAATTTGCAGCCCCTATAACGCCGTCCTGAAATGACCATGGCAGTTGAAAAGGACGTTAATACCAAACAAACTAAACCAACCAACCAGCACTCACAACACAAGCCACAGAAAATATGACAACAGGAAGTTTCCTAGGATCCAAGTGAAGCCTCGTTATTTTTAATGGGGGTCAATAAAATATTTAACAAGTTTTTTGAACGGCCTTTCAAAAACTTTCCAAGCAGTTTTGCCATTTAATAAAGCTTATTTCAAATTGTAGCGCTCAGAAACTTTTTGAAGCTTCTAAATACAACTATCAATCTAAATCTGTTACCAAAATTTCTTTTTCCATTATTGTTTCTCTTTTATCTGTCATTTTTAGGAAATTGAATCTATTTGTTCACTTCTTGAACTCCCCGTCATATGGATTGAAAAGTCCGTGGTCGAAGTAAGGTCTACATAAGTTATCAAATGATTATTGTAAATTAGTTGCCTTAAAAAACATTTAATAACTCTGGAAATATCAGTCACAAGTTTTCAAATAAATATATGCACACCTCAGTCCCGTTTATAAATATCAATAGGAAAACAAACAGAAATTAATCCTCCCAAAGTAGATATAGGAAAGTAGCGGAAGCCAAGTTTTCATCTATTTTTACCCCTTCATCTGCACTTTTTAAGCTCACAATTGTTTTTGTTTTTTTTATTTTACTTGCTTTTCTCGAATGTAGTACATGTACGAGGGTGGGCTGAAAAGTAATGCCTCCTTAAATTTTTTTTTTCAAATGATGGCTTATTTTGTTCTCTTTCAAAAACACTTTATGTCTATGTCACTAAATGGTGTAGGTGTGCTGAAAATGAAACATAATGGTGACCTACATGGAAGTCAGGTTGAAACAGCGCGCAGTATTGAGTTGTTGACAGCTGAAGGTTGCTATCCTGTCCAAATTGATCGCCGAATGACAGCTGTATACGGCAATGCAACTTTTGACGTCAGTACAGTGAGAAGATGGGCAAGATTAGTGAATGAACGAAACCCGGCAAGCCTAGCTGATCAACCCCGCAGTGGACGACCAATCCCAGCAACAGACGAGCAACATCGAGTTCGTGTCGATCAAATGATTCGTTCCAACCGCCGAATTAAGCAATATGACATCGCTACAGAGCTCCAAATTTCCAAGGAGAGAAGAGAAAGAACGTTAACATAATTGAGTTGCTGGGATATCGTAAGGTGTATGCTCGTTGGGTACCGCATATGCTCACTCCTGAACTCAAAGAGAAGAGAAAGAACGTTTACCAGGATCTGTTGGCCCGGTACAAGCGTGAGGGTGAGGCTTTTCTGCAGCGCATTCTCACGGGGGATGAATCATGGGCACATTATTTTGACCCAGAGAACAAACGACAATCGTTGGAATATCACCATGCAATTTCTCCACATCCCAAAAACTTCAGGGAAAGTCAGCAGGGAAAGTCATGTTGACCATCTTTTGGGACTTCCAGGGTGTTGTCCACCTTGACTTCTTGGAACCAGGAACCACGATCGACTCAAAACAGTACGTGCAAACGCTAGAGAAGCTTTGCGCCTGGTTGCTCCGAGTTCGGAAGGGTATGGACCCTATTCTGCAGCACGACAATGCACGTCCGCACACAAGTCGAGAAACACAAGAAGGGTTGCAGCGACTGAAGTTCATGGAGGTTCTACCGCATCTGCCGTACAGCCCTGACCTCGCTCCCAGCGATTTTCACTTGTTCCCAAAGCTTAAAGAATCGCTTAAAGGACATCGATTCAGCTCTGATGACGAGCTGAAAGACGCGATTCGATCCTGGTGTCAAAAACAACCAAAGGACTTCTTCTCCGACGGGATATCACGACTAGTGTCACATTGGCAACAGTGTGTGGACAGAGATGGGGACTATGTTGAAAAGTGAATAATGCATTGAAAACAGAACAAAATAAGCCATCATTTGATAATAAAAAAATTTTAAATCCATTAAAAAATAAAAGTGTTATGGCCTTGGACGCATTACTTTAAAGCCCACCCTCGTATATAGAAAATACAGGATGATTTGAAAGTCCCCCAAACTCCAAATTTAAGATGTATTTATGGCAAAACCATAAAAGATATCCAAGTATTGCAGCTTGTGGCAATTGTGTGTGATCTTTGGAATGCGCTACACAACATGAGAGTATCACATACAAGATGTTGCATGGGCTCGGGTGGGCACTGAAATTATGTCAGTCATGGCTCTCACACAAAACCAAGTCCAACTTCATGCAGTAAAACTCTTGCGCTTAAAATCTTAAAGCTTAACAGTAAGCCCATACGTCAATGGGACACGATTTAAAAATCTATTGTGATGCACAATCCCTGAAATGGATGGCGAACTTCCGGGATCATCACGGAAGAATGGCCAGGTGGAACCTGAGGTTACAAGGCTTTGACTTTGAGATCATCCACCAACAGGGAAGGGCCAACAACCATCCCCGACGCCTTGTCTTGTCCGTTTTCGTCCATGAAAGGCGAAACTCTCAATGGGCTCTGCGGCAAAATCCCATGGTGTCAAGCAAAGAGATCGTCAGTGATCCAGGGCAAGACTGCAATTTGAAAATGGATAATAATGTGTTAATAAAACCGGAGTGTCACCAACGACGTATAGAGTACATTATACCAGAAGGGAAGACCTAATCTAATATTAGCACAAGGACGCAGGGTTGATACACCCGGGCGGTAAAATCCGAAACCTGTACATGAAGATAGAATTTTCTGGCTCGTATGCTTCAACAAAACTCTTGCACGACTCGAATTCTGTACAGCTGTATCTTTAGACCTTTACTAGCCCTCTGGCATCGAAGTAGAGGAGGAGGCCCCAAAGTGACTTCTGCAGAGAGCAATGCAGGGAAGCTTGAATTTTTTCCAGAAACGTGGTCATCAGCACAGCCTGTCAGCTACTTTTAGGGCTTATTATACACACGGTCGGGCATACAAAGATCATACACAGTTGTTTTCCCTGTTACAGTATAAGAGCATCAGAAAACTTCCTTTGAAAGCGCTGAATGAAATGTTGGTACGATTTTTCCACAAAAATAAATTTCTAAGAATGTGACTCTGATCTTTGCGTGACAACCATGACCGGCTGAACATCACTGTTCACCCACGCCCAAGCAATCATTGCGTGACGTGGTGCTTTATTATTGCGCAGTATATTCCTAAGGTCACACACAACTACAGTACCACAAGCAGCAATACATGGATATCTTTTATAGTTTTGCAGTAAATGCATTCTAACTTGGAGTTCGGGGACTTTCGAATCGCCTTGTATAATGGAACCCCATCTTTTTTACTTTCTCTTCATTTTTGATTGAATGATACTTTCCATACGATGCACTGGCAAACAACAAGAACTCCTAATCTAATGGTGTAAATGTAAAAATTTATCGATTAGGAGGAAGCCACGTAGAATACACATTGAATTACAGATACTTGATGTACACTGAGTTAGCAAAACTCATGGGATAGTTACTTAATATCTGGTCGGGCCACCTCAGGCCCTGTAGAGTGCAGCAATACGGCGTGGTAGTGAGTCTGCAAGTCCCTGGTACACTTCTTGAGGCAGTTGACACCAGATAGTCTGCAGAGCCGAAGATAGTTGCTGCCCATTCGTGGGTGGAGGATCCAGTGCCCGGAGCCTGACTTCAACAGCATCCCAGATATGCTCGATGGGATTCATGTCAGGGCTCCGGGCTGGCCAGCTCATGCTCCTCGAACCATTCGCGGACGACATTGGAGTGATGTGGTGGAGCATTGTCATCTTGAAAGACTGCTACGTCGTCAGGGTGTTGAAATATCAAAAACGGGTGCAGATGCTCTCCGATGAGTTGACGATACCGTGGACCATTCAACGTTTGGTCCAGAATAACGAGAGGGCCCATTCCAAACCAGGAAAATGCACCCTAGATCATCACTGACGCCCCACCACCCTGCACCACCACCTGTTGGCATGCGGGATCCATCGTTTCGTGAGGTCTGCGCCACACACGGTGCCTCCCATCAGTGTAGTACAGTTGATATCGTGACTCATCTGACCATATGACGTTACGCCACTGTTGCAGAGTCCAGCCAAGATGGTTGGTGGCAAATGCACGCCGGAGTGTCCGATGACGCTGGGTAAGCATTGGCACCCGTGTAGGGCGACGGCCACCAAACCCGAGGGCATGCAGATTCCGACGGATTGTCCACCGAGAGACGCTTCTAGTGCGACCAGTATTGAACTGGTCTGTGATTTGCTGCACTGTTGCCCTCCTTTCTCTCTGAATCATTCTCCCAGGTGTCGCCGGTCACGATCATTCAGGGCAGCTGGACGCCCGGTATGGTGACTGTTGTGGACTCTGATGCCTTCATCCAGCCATTCCCGATACACCCTGGAGACAGTTGAGCGGGGAAAGCCAAATTCCTGCACCACTGCTGAAATGGAACTTCCCATGCGTCGGGCACCTACTATCATACCCCGTTCAAAAGACGTCAACTCGCGACGACGTGCCATTTCTGATTAATCACTTATACAAGCTTTTCCCACAACGTCTAATGGTCCATTCCCAGAATCCGTTACCCCTGTGAATTCGTGAGCCATGCCCATCAATCAATGTGCTTGCTATCCCATGTTTTGCTAACTCAGTGTATATGTTGTGTAAATTTGGTACATGAAATAGGTTAGCTACTTGTATATTTATCGAGTCATTCAGTGTTACTTTCAGATCACTAATTTATAATCCAATTTATTTACTTAAATTCACGTGAAATCTCACCAAGTTAAATAGAACTTAATTCAATCTTTTCAGCCATTTATAGTCCTCGATTTACCTTCGGAGAAGGCAGTGGAGCAGCTGGCGGCACGAAGTCTTTTGGTCAGGTTGTGTTTCTCTCAAAAAGAAGTGTGTGAACTTTACAGTCGACCGGAAATTTTTAAAGCTCCGAGTCGGGGCAATTTATTCAAGAAATGGGCATGATTAGCTTTTCTTCATAAAACTACGGTTTCCTCCGTAATATGACTGTGATACTATTTCTTGAAGGTAGTGTGTACAATGCCTTAGGAAATAGTTCTCGACTATATTTGCATCTTGGAAATAATATCACATTTCTTGAATAAACTGTCCTGACGCAGAGCTCTAAACAGTTCCGGTCGACTGTGTATTTTTCACCAAAGTCCTCAATAACAGATAATCTAAACTATGTTATCTTTAACAGGTCGGCCTTCGAACTATGGGGTCACGAGAAATCACATGCGGAACTGCAAAGAAGTTTACAGCAACTTCCAAATGATTTCATTTCTCCGTATATTCGAACTGATTATTCGTTTCGTATCAGGGTGGATACGTTTGGTAAAAGTTTGACTAAGGAAGAGAAGCTAGATAAAATCGAAGTATGTGGCAACTTGTATCTCTTGTAAAACAACTAAGTTAGTGTGTAACCATTCTAAGTGGGATATACTTTTTGGGATACCTAATTATACGAGGGTGGGCTGAAAAATAATGCCTCCATGGCTGTAACTTTTTTACTTTTTAACTGATTTTCAAAATTCTTTTTGTATCTGATACTCACATTTCTCCTCTATGTAATGCACTATTCACTTTTTGACATAGTCCCCATCCCTTTCCACGCATTGTACCAACGTGTGACTAGTCGGGTGAACCCGTCGGAGGGGAATTCCAGGGTTGTTGTCGACACCAAGACCGAACGGCAGGTTTCACCTCGTCGTCAGAACACAACTCATGCCCCTTAAGGTGCTCTTTCCTCTTTGGGAAGTGTTGAAAGTCGCAAGGTGTAAAGTCTTTCATTTTTGAACTGCAGTTTTTCATCTTTGAACTGTAGGCACTGCAACCCCCTCTGATGTGTGACGATCGTGTGCGGACGGGCGTTATCGTGCTGCAGAAGAGGATCCAAAGCTGCCATTCAATCCTCGTGTTGACGACAACCCCAGAATTCTTCTCCGACGGGTTCACCCGACTAGTCACGCGTTGGTACAATGCGTGGAAAGGGATGGGGACTATGTCGAAAAGTGAATAGTGCATTACATAGAGGAGAAATGGGAGTATCAGATACAAAAAGAATTTTGAAAATCAGTTAAAAAATAAAAAAGTTACAGCCATGGAAGCATTGCTTTTCAGCCCACCCTCGTACGTACACAGAGTGTCTCATATGCTATGTAGCAGTCACTGTTGTTGGGTTGTTCCATAATTCTGTGGTGTTTCTCTTCATTGAAAAAGTTTATTGAAAGCTATAACATATAACATTACATCTGCTCCAACCCCTCAACCAGTTTTTTTAATGCCATTTTGTCAGAAATCGCCAGGCCTGGACTCCAAGAAGTTGACAAGCCAGTTTTTAAGGTCCTCGTCCTTGTCGAAGATTACACTGAGCATGTGGTTTGGCAGCGAGCCCCAAGAATTTGAGGTAATTGGGGTTGACTGTACCTCGAATTTAGAAAAGGCAGTGGCTACGTACAGTGCAACCTTGTACGCCTTCTGTTCAGTGCAACGGAAGTGGCTAGCTATACCGCCATCTACCAACAGTTTCAGACTCCAAACTTTCTCTAATTTCGAAACAAGCAATATGGCAGATTCCCATCGCTCAGTGGAAAAATGCAATGGTTCAAACAATTTTATCTTAGCTTCAAGCAGCTAATATGGAACAGAATGAATATTGTTAATTGGGAAAAACTTTACCATCTTACCTATCTGGTTAAATTGAACTATCTGACCACGACGCAATACTAGCCGCCACTTCTACAATACTAGTACGTGGACGCTAACGCTTCACTCACGGCGACCCCGAATTACAAACATACCCCCAACATATTTGGTTACAGGTGGCAGTTGGTTTCCCCTCGGCCGGTTACAGGGGCAGTTGGTTTCCCCTTCTACAATACTAGTACGCGGACGCCATCGCTCCGCTCCAGCATCCCCTGCCCGCGGTGCACGCTCCCTCGCTTCGCTCACGGCAACGTCGATTTATATATGTACCCAACCTATTTGTTTACAGGGGGCAGTTGGTTTCCCCTCGGCTGGTTACAGGAGGCTAATGATCCGTATATTTTAGTGGTCACAGAAATGGCTGGCTTACCTTTAAGGCATGGTTCCTTTCGACAATGGCTAATCATCCAGAAAGCAGAAAAAAAGAAAATCTGAAATCCACACGACCGTGACATGCCAATTGTGTGGTTGCTATAACAACAGCTAGCCAAAACACACCCTCTAACGTCGGAATCCATACAACACTGTTTTGATTCTGTCGGCAGATGGCGGTACAGCTAGCCACTTCCGTTGCATTGAACGGAAGGCGTACAAGGTTGCACTGTACGTAGCCACTGCGTTTAGAAAAACCTTGACTACAAAGAAAGATTTAAATTTAGATGGTTAACTTTACAATACACACACAATTCAATTTCGAGAGTGATTCAGCTCGAAATATACAGAACCTCGAACTTCTGAGACTCGAATTATTGGGACTACTATAATCGGTTGGCACAAGGTCTGAAGAGTATGGTGGATGCTAAAGAACCTCCCAATCGAGCTCTTGGAGGGCAGTTGTGATGATGTTCACTGTGTGAGGTCATGCGTTGTCGTGGAGTAGGAGACTTGGCCTTGTGGATTGGGTCTTTCCTGCTGGATAGCCTCATTCACATGATGCAAGCATGCAGTCCATCGTTTCAGTCAATCTTGTCGGTTGTGTACCTTCAAAAGTGCCTCGAGGCACTCTTTATCATACACGGATCACTGCTTTGCGAATTGCTGACTTCAGCTTGTTTTCCAACATTTCAACATACTGCGGCCAAAGAAATCGGATCACTGCTCGTTGTTCTTCCTTGGTGCAAACTGCTAGTGGAGTGGACATGGATCAAATTTCTATAATATGACCGCAGTCATACCAACTCTAAGCATGCATGTGCAGAAGGCAGAATGACAACCTTGAAGGCGTGTTATAGCAAAAGTTTAGATAATTTTTGACTCTGAAGATTGATCCGTGTCATCCAGGTCCAACTCGGCATTTGTGAACTTGGCAAGCAAATTCTGAGCAACAGATTCACCTATGGCATTATGTCCGTATACAGCCCAGATGTTTTCGAGCTACTTTGACGGCTTTTTAGCCTCGATGAAATGCAAAGAATAGCATATGTCGAAAATGCTGCTTTTTGCTGCTTGGAAATTCCATTTTACGAGTCAGTGTGCAGATTTTGCCAAATAACAAATGAATTGTAGGAGGATAAAAGTGAAAAGAAAATCACTTAGAAATTATGGAACGACCCAATACTTCAGGACCACCCTATACAGCAAATGATATGCCCTGTGTTTCATTTATTTTTCAATCTGTGTTATCTCTTCAGTAAATTGTTGTCGGTTTCTATCTAGGAACTCAGTTATCTGCCTTTGCACGGCTCAATTAAGATGGTTGATCCAACGTACAGCTTTCATTTACTGGAATATTATGGCACAGATCCAAATAACATTCCTAAAGAGCCATACAATATCTTCTTTGGTAAATGGGTGAGTTGTATTTATAAGCATTTTTTTTTTTAGCAACAAACCAGAAAAACCTTACATCCAGTACAGTCGAACCCAAATAACTCAAACTCTGATAACCCAAACGATATCCTAAGTCCCATCCCGCAGAGCATTTAATTCAATAGAAAATTCACTCATTAACTCAAACAAATTTTTTAATAAATCCCAGATAACTAAATTTAAGCAAAACGTATCAAAAGCTTTGTGTGTTGAAACTTTATGTCATTTTTCAACTTTAGTTTTTACGTCCACATGACAAAGAAAACAATAAAGGGATTTTTCACAGTCGCTGTCAGCCATTGTGAAAATCAAAACTTAGCATGCACACAAAATTGCAAATTGAACTTGCTTGCGATCATTCATTGGGAGAATTTAGAATCATTCAATTTAGACGTAGTAATTGATGACGATTGCGGATTCATTTTTAGAGGAAGTGTTCATGTTGACCCAAAAACTTCATTGCATGAATAATCGCAAACGAGTTTTTAGAACCAGTCATACACTTCTGATTGGTCGTCACCATTTTGATTTCAAACTTACACGTCCCATTGCCTTTGTCGATATAAAGTTACAGAAATTCGAGAAAAAAGGCCAGGTATTCAAATACACACTGCTCTCGAATAAAGGCCGAGTGGGTTTTAAAAATAGTTTAAACGCCGGGTCCGATTGTTTTTCAGGTTATTCGTATAAATTCCGGTGTTTTTTTGTTCCCATTTCTTGGGAATAGCCCTCCGAGTCTTACATAAACGTCGAGACTTAATTAATCGCTGCCCCCCCCCCCCCCCCCCAGGACCATCGAGACAAATAGATGCCCGAGCCTCTATTCAAGGTTTTATGATACAAAACATTTATATATATATATCATAAATGTCGTCAGATGAAAAATGAATGGGCAAAATCACCAAGAGATGCCTTTCAAATGGCATTAATTTAAGACCGTTCACCGTGGGTGTTGGACTCCGCCAAGGGTGCGTACTGTCGGCCCTCTTGTTCATTATCTTTATGGACTGGATAGACAGGGGCAGCCGAGGCGATGAGCGTGTTTGTGTGGGCGACTGCCTGGTGGAGAGGTTGCTCTTTGCTGACGACCTTGTCCTCCTAGGGTCTTCTCGCACGAACCTTCAGCATGTAGTAGACCGGTTTGCGGCCAAATGTGAAGAAGCTGGGATGAAGATCAGTGTGGCTAAAGCAGAGGTTCTGGTCCTTTCAAGACAGCCTGCTCAGTGCACTCTCTATGTTAGGAGAGCCTCATTGAGACAGGTAGAGAAATTCAAGTATCTCGGGATTGCATTCACGAGTGATGGACGGCAGGAGAAAGAATTGGATGCTCGGATCGGTGCAGCAAGCTGTGTCAGACGTGAACTGTGGCGATCTGTGGTAACGAAACGCGAGCTGGGTAACAAAGCCAAGCTCTCGGTCTTCAAATCAATCTTTGTCCCCATTCTCACATATGGTCATGAGGCTTGGGTAATGACCGAAAGAGTGTGATCGCGGGTACAAGCGGCCGAAATGAGATTTCTGAGAGGTGTGGCAGATGTTACCCTACTAGATAGGGTGTACAGCAGCACAATAAGGGAATCTTTAGGTGTTGAGCCGCTACTTCTCCGCATTGAGAGATCTCAGTTGCACTGGTATGGCCACATGATACGGATGCCGTAAACTAGTCTTCCAAGCTAGTGTTATTTTCCAAGCCAGTGGGTAAGAGACCAAGGGGTCGGCCTAGAACCAGGTGGCTAGACTACATAGAGAATCTGGGTTCGAGTCGCTTGGATATTACCAGGGAGGACATGCGCCTGATGGCGGAAGATCGCGATCACTGGAGATCCTCCATAGGGCTGCTGCCCCCGCGACCCTAACGGATAAGCGGGTTTGAAAAGTAAGTAAGTATGCCTTTCAAAAATATTTACAAACCAGAAGTAGAATTCACCAGCCCATGCCAAAACAGCATTGGGATTGAT
Source organism: Rhysida immarginata (assembly GCA_023313115.1). Taxonomy (NCBI): domain Eukaryota; kingdom Metazoa; phylum Arthropoda; class Chilopoda; order Scolopendromorpha; family Scolopendridae; genus Rhysida; species Rhysida immarginata. Next base: position 320 of record JAHWFO010041551.1, on the reverse strand, counting down.
TTTGTTTGAAACGGACCGTAATTTACTGGGTCCGTACTGTATTTGTATATGGATCTCATTAAAACTAATCAAATTTATAGAAATATTGTGAGTATCATATAATCTTTGTAGTGGTCAAGTAGCCTCGTTTTCGATGTACTGGTTTACTCCAGAACCTGATAAGTCAAAATTTTCATATGGTCTGCTGATGATTTGAGTTGTCAGGGTTTGACTGTATAACCTTTCATTAACAGTGTTTTATTCCTAAACTTTCTCCAACTAAGCCCATTTTCAAGTATTTAGGCCGAAATTAGACTAGCATTGTTATATTTTAATTAATA
>JAHWFO010041516.1:0-36586 GCA_023313115.1 Rhysida immarginata | reverse complement strand
AGTCACGAGCCGCTACTGCTCGTAATATTTTGATGCTAAAACCCTTTTATCGTTGGATAACGATAAAAGGGTTTTAGCATCAAAATATTACGAGCAGTAGCGGCTCGTGACTATAATAAGTGGAAGGGCACAAATACAAAATTTCAGGTTCTTAGGCCTTTTCGTACAAAAGTTATAGCATGATTTGTATTTGGAGCTACGCGGCCCCTGCCGAGGTCTCAGAGGACTATATCAATTTTAGTGTGTAATATCCAAAATTTTAAGCAACACATTATAAATATAAAACATTTCAGGTTTCTGGACTTCTGGTTTTAAATTTATAGCTTGATTTGAGATTGAGGCCGCAACTCCCCTGCCAAGAGACTTATAGAATTTTTAATATAGATTAGCTAAATTTTTAAATACCACACTATGATTAAACAAAATTTCAGGACCGTAGGCCTTTCCGTTCAAATTTTATAGCTTCAATTGTATTTGCGAAAGCCAGGGGCCCCGAGGCCTATACCAGTCTCCTTGTATATTGTCTATAATTTTTAGGTAACGCACTGTAAAAATATAAAACTTCAAGTTCTTCGGCCTTTTTGTTATTCAAATGTCAGAGGTTATTGGTGATTTGGGCTTCAGGGCCCCTGTGGAGACCTAAGAGCTTTACACCAGTTTTTCGTGTATGTTAGATAAATTTTTTAGTAAATTGCTATAAGTATACAAACTTTCAGATTTCTAAGCCTTTTCGTTCAAGCATTATAGCTCTGCTTGTGTCTTTAGGGCCCTGACTATTTAAGTTTTAGTGTATAAGAGCTAACATTTTAAGTAACACACCATATATATGCAAGAATTCAGATTTCTGAACCTCCAGTTCAAAAGTTATAACTTGATTTGTGACTGAGGGCTCAGGGCCCATGTCGAGACCCAAGAGCTTTATACCAGTTTTTAGTGTATATTAGCTATTTTTTTAAGTAATTTTCTATGTGAGAAACTGGAAAAGACTGTGGATAACGACATGACCAACTGAAAAAGAGTCCACTGAAAACAACCTGTTGTCCACAAAAGAATTTTATTAAGCATATAAGTATTACGAACTTCTTGAGTTCATTATTCAATGCTAATACCCTAGAAGTTCGGATTAGCATTGAATAAAGAACCTCAAGGTATTCTTTCTTTAATATTCGTTCAAAGTGACCTGTTGTTTTTGATGCAACAAAATGGGGAAGAAAGCTCAACTTTCTATCCAGGAAAAGATCCGAATTAGAGAACTACGATTTACTGGAAAAAGTTATCAGAAATAGCAAAGACTATTAAAAGATCTACATCGGCAGTTTGCAAATGCTTGCAACGAATTGAAGATGATGGTGGTTTTATAACAGAAGTCTTGAAAAGAAGCGGACGTCCAAGGTGCACTTCAAAACGTGATGTTGGAATTTTGAAACGTATAGGTCAGTAAGACAGATTAAGTTCTTCCGCCAGATTTGCATTGAAATGGAGTGCCGAAATAAAAAAAAACGATTTCAAAGATCAGATCATGGATAAGAATTGGAGAGATTGGATATAAGGCAAGAGGCCTAAAGATTAAGCCATCATCCATCATTATCTAAGAAGCAGCGAAAAGTTCGATTCGATGGGCGAAACAGCACTGCGATTGGACCATTCAGGACTGGAACCGAATAATGTGGAGTGCTGAAGCTATGTTTTGTTGTGAGTTTGATGATAAAGGAGTACGAGTTTAGAGAATGCAATGTGAAGCTTTCCATCCAGATTGCATACAGAAGCGCGTGAAGTTTCCCCAGAAATAATGGTTTGGGAGTGCAAATAATGGTTTTACATGTGAATGAGTAGGAAACGTTGAATTTCGTCTTTTAACATGCCTTCTGCCGCTCTGAATTCTAGCACCTATTCCCTGCAGGGCACTACCTCCAGTCTCTTTCTTTCGTGATGACAACGACTGTTTGAGATTTTAACCATGTATCACAACATTAAAAACGAAACACCACCCTTAAGGGCATATCGACTGAGAATCTTACCCATGGATTTGAGTAAAGGTGTTGGAAAACGAAACAGATTTGAAAACACTGAACCAATCCCATTGCCGCTCTGGAAAACCAACCCTCTAAACACTGGTAAGCAAATTCCCTCTCTGGTTGAAATAGTAAAGCGAAATTATTTCTTGGCTCGGATGATAGGGGATATGCATCTTGAAGTAATAGAGGAGGAGAGAAAAAAGAAATCAACCTCGCACTACAGTTGTTTCTTACGAAAATGTAATTTCACTACAGTTTTGCCTGTTAAAAACGAAAGCAAATCCCCATGGTCTGAATGAACCGCAATTTCAATCGTGTCTATGACGCTTTTAATGAAGGGAAAGTAGTCGGTTGAATGAAAAGCCCGATAAATTACTTCTTGCCTGGCATGTGAAATGGGAATAATTCGTAGGAGCGGAGCGAATGTGTTACCCACAACTTGCGGTTGTATGATGTCTGTATACATATAATAACCATGTATGCGCTGTGTAAGATCTATTGGGGTTGAAACCTCACCAATAACGAGTTCCAAGTCGGAAAGTTCAGCTTGTAAACAACCCAATGTGTAACATAGACCCTCGGTAAAATATAGACTAATATATCGTCCTTCTGTACATTTGAAATGAAAACATTTGTTAGGTGTGAGATTGATTTGTAAAAAGACAGTTCTTTCAATGGAATCAACTTAACGAGCGCATCAACAACATCCCTACGACTATCATAATACCCTATGGGAATTTTTAAGATGCACTGTTCTGGAGTGTCAGGTGGATCAAAAATAACACAACTGATAAACCCGTCATCTGTGTCATTTAAGGGCATAGTAATAGGCGTTTTCAATTTCTTGTTCAGAAACCTATCAGGTATAAATCCAATGTTGACAGCTGCTGGGAATTCAATGAACCGTGTTGAGGACCCCGTAAACAATACAAAATCATTAACCATCTTTGTCTCGATACCTGCCGTTCTAAAACTATCTTTTAGAAACTCAATAGCTGCTACCCTACTTTGCAATTTGGTACTCTTAAATTCAACAATTTTTTGGTACAGGTGCCGACTTGGGATACCTTAACGTAACAGACACAGTGTTTTCATACATGGTTGCTGTACTCGGACCCAACTGTTGTCAATCGCCACTTGTCAAGCATTTAAAAGATCTATCTCTCGTACCCAGCTTTTCATGCTGTCAGGGTAACCTTGCCGTTTCACAAAAGCTTCGCGAACACCGCGCCTCGTGCGCCAGTGAATAATCTGTTCAATGTTAAAAACTTCAGGCTTTTTCACCTTTTGTAACTCCTGATCGTAGAATACACCTGAGATCTCGCTGCCATGGTAATCTTTAATTTTATACACAACAGGTTTTCTATAAATGATTTTTGAAATCTCAAACACCTCCTCAGTCCATTTAGGAAAATAGCCTTTATCAAATATGTTTTTCACTTTCGAAATACGTACATAATCGCCAATTTGCAGCCTTGGATTTGTTTGTGGTGCTGATGTATAATAACTCTGTTGTTTCAGCCATAGAGCTCAGGCATTTCGTTCATTGACATCAGCTGGCGCCATGCCCAGGGCTCTGTGATTGCAATGGTTGTAGCTTAACACGAGAACAGGTAAGACATCGATGTATCTGTGTTTGTTAGTAAATGTATAAAACTTAAACATCCTCGTTTTTAACGTACGGTTGAATCGTTCGATCGTAACAGCTTTCTAATCTGATTCTGTGGCAAAGAAATCGATGTTGAGTTCTTTAAAATAGTCTTGAACGTGCTTGTTTAAAAACTCCTTCCCTTTAACGCTGTTCACTTTTACAGGAATGCTACCATGTGTGAAAACATTTTGAAAGGCTTCCTGAAGTTCAAGCCCTGTCTTCGTTTTTAGAGGAATGACCCACGCATAGCGTGAGAAAACATCGATGCAGGTAAGTAGAAATTTATAACCATCGTTCTGTTTTGACAGACTGGTTAGATCGGCCAAGTCCACTTGAAATTGCTCAATTGGAGCATATACACGCATGCGATTACATGGGTAATAATTCGTACCGGTGTATGCAGTGTATAAGCTCTCACACCTCTTAACCATTCACGTGTCTCTTTTTCAGAATGATTTGTTTGTTTAGCTAAAACCGTTCGCACCACAAAAAACCAGCTGCATTAAGGGGGTTAGAAAATGCATCATCCATGACCAAAATTTAAATTATGTAAAGAACACATCTGTATTTATTTTTTATTTATAAACTGGTTAATGCGAGTTCAGACCCACCCTTTTAGACAGCAATAGTCCCTACTCAGATGCACACATGTCATTTGAAACAATGTAGCAATTAGTTGAAAATTAAGAACAAACAATACACCTTGAAACAGCAGTAGTTTTATTTAGAAGAAACTGTTAAAGGGTTAGGAAAAAATTTGGTTGCCTGAGAAACAATAGTTAATTAGTAATTAGGTAATCAATTTGAGGTGCCAGTATGTCAACCCCTTCCCATTTCGGTGGGTATTTAAGGGCGTCAACAGGTGTTCACTTGTGAGACAGAATCACCTAAGTGGACCCCTGAGTGCATCAGGGCCCCATACCTGTCACTGGTAATTATGAGTGCACCAGGGGTACAACCGAGAATAATGAAATTATTTTTATTTTCAGCCTTAGGCCACTGAACATGGCTGCCATCACGTGATTAATCAAGAAAAGTCACCAGTCGTCTGTGTGACCCCACCCACAATTGGAAACCTGATCAAAAAGTAATCAAAAATGAACCTCAAAATCAAAGGGAAAAAAAAACCACACCCAAAAGGCCAAACAGGACTACGCCCAAAACAAGAACCAACGCCCAAAAAAGGACCAACGCCCATAAAAGGACCACACCCAAAAGGATAAACCCAAAAAATCCACACAAGAGGGCCAGAGTAGGACCAAATAAGGTAAAGCCTGAGACACACCCTGCCAAATAGCCCCGGGATACAAAACGAGGGACAGGGTCCCAGGGGACCTTAGCTAATTCCAGAGCAGGCTGAGAACAAAAGAAAAAGTGTCGGCATCCTTTGGTCTTTTGAGAAATCACCCCCTCCACATTCCCGGGCGCCCCAATCGAGAGGCATTCTGCTGTCAGATTTAGAGGTGGGTTCCGCGCTTCAGCATGGTTTCGATGTTTAGTAGCAAGTACCCATAACAAAGTGGTACATTCCCAGAGATAAATCTATCAGCGACCGGCTGCCTGAAATTTGCATGTCTGCAATGATATTTAATAGCGTTTGAACCCAAGCAAAGATAGTCATGACTTCATAAGAATTACGTGAGATAATGCATTGCGAGCTGAGGTTGAATCACAGTGGATACAACGCTTCTCGAAACATCAATAAGGTATTCGATGTAGGCACCATAAACGAACGTACTGTCCAACGTTGGTTCCGAAAATTCGAGGCGGGAGTGACGGACCTGGCAAATAAGCCACGCAGCAGACTGCCCAAATCATAATGACAAGATAGAAACGGATATAAATTACTATTTTCACCAATTAATAAATATGGTTCCAGGAATGATCCATTCTGAAAATGGTTGAAATCGAAACACTGGTACGTGCTCTAATAGTAAACTTATGACACCCTCAAATATTTTCAATGATAAGAAATGGCATGTAATATATCAAACCCATTGGGATGATGTGTCATGAATGAATATAACGTAAAATCATAGATAGTCGAAATTGGTTCAAAGGCACCTGGTTTAGTGAAACCATTATGGCTCGTTAGAACTTTCAATGCTAAAATATGGCATTTAATGTATCAAACGGCTTGGAATGAAGTGTCATGAATGAATATAAAGTAAAATTATTAGGTCCTATAGGTACTTTCAAAATGTTTTCAAAATGTGTGTCCGTCTGTCCGTCTGTTGGTGCTCTAGCTTTCGAAAGCTTCCAAATTTTCGACTTCCGTTTTCGCCATTCGACAACTTAGGGAAATCGGAAGACTCAGTTCGTTGGTATAAAAAATCGGTGAACTACTTCCGGTTCAAAACGTCAAAAATAATATAGGGGACCACGTATTTCACTATACAATTCAATGTATAAATGTCCTGTGCATTGCCAAATGTTATTCTCCCTTTAAGAGTCTATAGCAAAAGCAGAGAAAAGGCTTGTGAATTAAGTGAAGACACGTGATCGTCTTCGTTGATGGTCCGAACTGGTTCAAGGGAATGTGGTTTAGTGGTACAATTATGGTCCACTGGAAAGTTTCAATGCCAACATATGGAATGTATTATATCAAACAGCTTGTAATAAAATGTCATGATTGAATATTAACGTAAAATTAATGATAGTCGAAATAGGTTCAATGATATGTGGTTTAATGGAACCAGTATGGTTCAGGGGAAAATTTCAAAGCTCAGATTTGGCATGTAATATATCAAACGACTTGGTATGATGTCCCATGAATGAATTTAACGTAAAATTATTAATAGTCGAAATCGGTTCAATGGTACCTGCTTTTCGTGGACCCTTTATGGTTCATTGGAACATTCAATGCTACAATATGGCATGTAATATATCAAATGACTTGGAATGATGTGCCATCAATGAACATACCGTAAAATTACTGATAGTTGAAATTGGTTCAAAGGCACCTGCTTCTCGTGGACCCATTATGGCTCATTGAAAATTTCAATGCTAAAATATGGCATGTAATATATCAAACGACTTGTTATGATGTCCCATGAATGAATTTAACGTAAAATTATTAATAGTCAAAATCGGTATAAAGGTACCTGCTTTTTGTGGAACCCATTATGGTTCATTTGAAACTTTCAATGCTAAAATATAGCATGTAATATATCAAACGACTTGGAATGATGTGTTATGAATGAATATAACGTAAAATTATTGATAGCCGAAATCGGTTCGAAGGCACCTGCTTTTTGTGGACCCATTATGGTTCATTGAAAATTTCAACGCTAAAATATGGCATGTAATTCCAAGTCGTTTGATATATTACATACCATATTTTAGCGTTGAAATTTTCAATAAACCATAATAGGTCCACGAGAAGCAGGTGCCTTGGAATTATGTGCCATGAATGAATATAACATAAAATTATTAATAGTCGAAATCGGTTTAAACGTACCTGCTTTTTGTGGACCCATTATGGTTCATTGGAACTTTCAATGCTAAAATATAGCATGTAATATAGCAAACGACTTCGAATGATGTGTTATGAAGGAATATAACGTAAAATTAATGATAGTTGAAATTGCTTCAACGGCACCTGCTTTTCGTGGATTCATTATGGTTCATTGTAACTTTTAATGCTAAAATATGGCATGTAATGTATGAAACGACTTGGAATGATGTGTCATGAATGAATATAACGTAAAATTATTGATAGCCGAAATCGGTTCAAAGGTACCTGCTTTTCGTGGACCCATTATGGTTCATTGGAACTTTCAATGCTAAAATATGGCATGTATTATATAAAACAACTTGGAAAGATGTGTCATGCATGAACATGACGTAAAAGTTATGATAGTTGAAATTGGCTTAAAGGCACCTGCTTCTAGGGGGCCATTATGGTTCATTGGAAATTTCAACGCTAAATTATGGCATGTAATATCTCAAACGACTTGGGATGATGAGACATGCATGAATATAACCTAAAATTATTGATAGTCGAAATCGATTCAAAGGCACCTTCTTTTTGTGGACCCATTATAGCTCATTGGAACTTTCAATGCTAAAATAAAGCATGTAATATATCAAACAACTTGGAATGATGTGCCATGAATGAATATAACGTTCAATTGTTAATAGTCGAAACTGGATCAAAGGCACCTGCTTTTTGTGGACCCATTATGGTTCATTAATAGAGCGGTGAAAAATATGTTCCGCGAATCGTTTCGTTTAACCTTTCCGTACTTGGTTATGCTATTCCTTAATGGTTTATTAATTACCGAAAAGTGCTATATGCTATCTGTGTGGGGAAACGTGTGTGTCTCTCTGCCCGTTCTTAACTCTAACTCCTCCGAGGCTATAAATGATTTTCAAAATCTGTTTCCGTCTGTCGATGAACATCGATCATGGCACGAAACTTTTCAAATATTATCTAAATCGCTTCACTGGCACGTGCACAAATGGTACCTATATTTTCCCGCCAAGCAATTTTCAATGGGAAGATATATTAAGTAATATATCAAAGAAATCGTAATAACGAGATAGAAGCGGTTCATAATTATTATTTTCGTCAATCGATGAATGCCAACTCATTCCATCCGGCCCTGCCACGGGGTCAATTTTGACCTCGCTCGAGGGCTCAGGGAGGTCCTTTGTAACTGTAATATCAGAAGGCATCTGAAGAATATGACTGGTTAGAACCTGGCTAACGAAAGTGTGAGACTTCACCCCAGGGAAGTCCACCCATAGCCCTTGATTACTCAGTCTATATGAACTTTTCCTGGCTACACTTTTGATATATATATCAAGTGGAGTCAGAGAAAGTATAACCTTTAAAGCCTTGATTGGCAGTGTAGAGACAACACCCGTTATACTCAAACACGCCAATCTTTGAAGAGAGGTCAGCTTGGCTCTAACGGTTAACTGCTCAGACTTACGCCACCAAATTAGAGCACAGTATGTCAAAATAGGTCTGATCGCCGTGATATATAACCAGTAAATCATCTTGGGAGTAAGACCCCATGATTTACCAAGGGCTCTACGACAACGGTAAAGTTCAACTTTAACTTGATTAATCTTGTAATCATGATGTTGGTTCCAAGTCAACCTACTATCGAGGATAACCTCTAAGTATTTGACTTCATTTCTCATAATGATCTTCTCACCGAATGGAGTTGGCATGAGATCATTAGAAATGGTCTCTCTTCGGCCAGTAAAAGGAACTAGAGTGGTCTTGTAGAAGATCACAAATAGTGAGCTTGTCGATCCCAGAAACGTAGATGAGGATATCGTCTGCGTAACCCTGGGCATAAAAACCTTGGTCATTAAGAAAAGATATGAGGTCGTCCACAACTAGGTTCCAAAGCAGGGGGGAAAGAATGCCACCCTGCAGACAGCCCCTGGAGGGACGAGCAACAATCCCTTCACCCAACAGGTCAGATATAATTATTCTATCCGCTAAGAGGACCTGAATCCGGGAAGGAACCATTTTGAAAATGGTTGTAATCAAACCAATGGCATGTGCTCTACTGGTATCCTTATGACGCCCTCAAATATTTCAATGATAAGATGTAATACATCAAACAAATTGGGATGATGTATCATGAATTAATATAACGTAAAATTATTGAGAGTCAAAATTATTTTAAAGGCACCTGATTTAGTGGAACCATTATGGTTCAATGGAACTATCAATGATAAAATAAGGCATATAACATATCAAACAACTTGGAATGTTGTGCCATAAATGAATATAACGTAAAATTAATGATAGCTGATAAAGATTTCAAGGAACCTGGTTTAGTGGAAGCCTTATGGTTCATTGGAATTTTCCATGCTAAAATATGGCATGTAATAAAGTGATTTCCAAAACTCTCCCAATGTTAGAGAGCAAGATGTTCATCCATCCATTAGAGTTACCATTGCTTTCATTTAAGAACTCAATATCTGAGCATGAAATTTTTTCAAAGATTATTTTTTATGTAATTCAAGAAAAACCGACAATTTGTCATTGGGACAGTTTTGCAATCCCTCTTCAAATGAATGTAATCAGCCCTAATTGTTCCATTAAAACATCGGGAACCACGTATTTTTACAATTTCTTAATCCAACAGTTTAATAAGGTAATTTCTGCATAACTGTCAACAATGAAGCCTATTTCCAAAGACACACGCAATAACATTGTTGCCCTTACGCTCAACTGTAAGCAGAGTTCGTGCATATTGCAGACCAAATGCAGAAGATGAAAGGAGGTCGTCCAAAAAAATTAACTGCCAATGATAAAAGAAAACCGATTCGGGTGATAACCAGTACGGATCTTGCAGATGCTGTCAAAGTGACCCAGCTATTTATTGCTGAATCTGGGACAAGTCCTCGGGTGAGAATTGGAGTGTTCTATGTGCAGAATTTGTGAAACGGAGAAATTGCACTTACAAAGTTTGAATACCTTTATCTAGGAAAAGCAGGACTTCTATGGTGAAAAAGTTGCTGCTCTTGATAGTCTGCACCACAAATTATCTAGAAACAGCGTGATTGTTATTTTTTTTCTTGTTTTATTGCTAAAAATGATGAACTTCCGGTTGGAGATAGAACATTATAATTACAAGAATATGTGATTTTCAGTGTTATTTTGTACTATCTCCAAATTCTTCAATGTTATACATTACTTAATTGAATATAATAGTCCCAAAATTGATTTTAAAATTTAATAAACTCTAATAATAATAATAATAATAATAATAATAATAATAATAATGGGCAGTTCATAAATTACATTACCACTTCTCCAGTGACCCCCCCCCCCCATCTTATGGTTACGCTAAAATGTAGCTTGGTGTAATGAAAGTTACAAAGTATGCCTTGACCCATCCACCCACCTCCTGTGGTGATGTAATTTGTGTACAGCTTCTAATAGTGAAAGTAACTAATAATAAAGAGACTAAGCATTTTTTAAACTCCAAATTTTATTTCAAGAAAGACACACCAATTTTTTTTTCTGTGTTATTAACATTAATGTTTATTAATATTTAATTATTTGAAAATTATTTTAATTACGGTGTATTAATTTACAGTAAAGAAATATTCAACTGACCAACTAATCCTACTTTCTTTTTTTATTTTAAAATTCTTTTAGTAAAATAAACTGTCAATGTAAGTTACTTTGGCTGGGTTTAGGATTTGAGCAGACATTCAAAAAACTTTCTATCATCATCTGGCATGTATTTAAAAATCGACTTTAAATCTTTTTCCTTTTCTGTAGTTATTTTCCCTTTCTTATCAAGCTTCATAATAAAAGGCATTACAGTGTGCATTGCTCTCTGCTTTTGATAACTCTCTCGATTCAATCTAACGGGTTTCCAGACGGATGCAAAACCAACAGAATACTCTACAAGCAGTGGGTGATCTGAAGAAATACGAGTTCTTTTAAATACGAATTTAAACGCCGAGCCATCGTGCACCGAGTCCATCTTTAACACTGTACAGCGTGCGCTGCCATCTTTTGTCACGTGTTCTTAAGGCCGCAATTGTATTGGCGTACGGACATAGAACAATTAAAAAGTGAATAGGCAGCAGGTTCAGGAGATAGAAAAAAACAATTTTGCGTGTATTATACTAAAAATGCTTTATCCTCGTTATATTATCGTTGGAAATAGAAGAAATTACCTAATAAAATAACACAGAACAATAATTGCGTTTTTTGGAAAAATTGACATAGAACACTCCAATTCTCACACGACGAAGTGTCAGTTGCTCTACTGTTCGACATTTCAAAGCATCAGGATTAAAATCTTCAGTGAAAAAGAAAAAGTCTAAGCTGACAAAGAAACACAAAGATAATCGTTTCCAGTTCGTTATATGGCATCAACATTGGACCCAGGATGACTGGAAAAGAATTATATAGTCCGACGAAACAAAAATAAACCAATTAGGATCTGATGGTCGATCAAGGTTGTGGAAACATCCAGGATCAGGGTTAGCAGAGCGGGAAGTGAACGGAACTGTTAAATTTTGTGGTGGTAACATGATGATTTGAGGTTGCATGACATTTTCACGAACTGGTTTGATGTGTCGAAATGATAGCTGGATCAACACTTTCTAGAAAGCAAGCCAAACAACCGAAACGTCATACATTGTTACTTCATCATGTTTGGACCATTGTTAAGCGTATTTCTACCAATAAGAAGCCTTAAATTTGGTCTTATTATGATGATGTAACAATGTATGACGTTTCAGTTGTTTGGCTTTCTTTCAAGGAGGTGTTGGCTGGATGACCGCTGCCATGTACTGCGACAACCTGGATAACTATTTCATCCCTACTCTGGATTTTCATTGACAAGACAAACAAAAGATTACATTCCAGCAAGACAACGATTCCAAACATCGAGCATGCCTTGCCACACTGGTTCCACAATAACGAAACTGAAGTTCTGGAGTGGCCTGCACAATCTCCAAATCTCAGTCCAGTGGAACATTTGTGGAACACCTTAAAAAACAAAATGCCAAATATCCCACTGAACCAAAAGGAATGCAAGAATTGTGGGAAAGAACAAAGATGGAATGGGAAAATATTTCTGCACAAACAAATATTAATTTGATTGACAGCATGCCTAGACGTATTGCTGCATTGTTGAAAGCCAAAGGAGGCTACATACAATCTATCTATCTTCTATATATATAAAGAAGGATGTTTGTGGGTCTGTGCGTCTGTGGGTCTGTGTGTATGTTTTTTATACAAATCTACAGTTTTATTCCGATCTTGATAAAATTTCGCATACATGACCTTCAAAGTATGAGGAAGGTCACTGTCTACCTCAGATTTCGGAAAAATAATAAATATCGATAAAAAATCGATATTCATGGTTATGGCAAAGCATATTAATGAGAAATATCTAATGACCAACAATGCAAGGCAAAGTTTGTACAACAATAGGTATCAACAATGGTATCAACACGCAATTCACAAACGCTCTGCATGGACCAACAATCAATATCTCATGACTAACAATGAAAGGAAAAGTTTGTGCAAGTGTAATTATCCCGGGCAACGCCGGGTACCTCTTCTAGTATTAAATAAATATTGTTCATACAAATGAGTTCAATTCATAACACGGCATCAAAACTGTCCCAATGACAAACTGTCAGTTTTTCTTTAATTACATAAAAAGTATTCTTTGAAAATATATTGTATTGCACTTATTTCATGCTCAGATATTGAGTACTTAAATGAAAGCATTGATGACTCTATTGTATGTATACAATATCAATAATGGATGGATGAACATCGCGCTCTCTAACACTGGGACAGTTTTGGAAGTCACTGTATATCAAACAATTTGTATTGGTGTGCCTGAATGAAAATAACAAAACAATGGCATGTGCTTTAATGGTACCCTTATGACACCCTCAAAAATTTTCAATAATAAGATATGGCATGTAATATATCAAACAAATTAGGATGAATGAATATAAAGTAAATTTAATGATATTCGAAGTTTGTTCTAAGGAACTTGGTTTACTAGAACCCTTATGGTTTATTAGAAATTTCAATGCTAAATTATATCAAAAAACTCGGAATGATATGTCATAAATGAATACAAGGTTAAATTGATGATAATCCAAATTGGTTCAAAGTGTACGTGGTTTAATGATATCATTAAGGTCCATTAGAAGCTTACAATGTTAACATAGAGCCGTAAAAAATATGGTTCCGCGAATCGTTTAGTTTAACCTTTCGGTACTTGGTTATGTCATTCCTTAATAGTTTATTAATTACCGAAAAGTGCTTTATGCTATCAGTGTGGGGAGACGTGTTTGTCTGTCTGTTCTTAACTCTAACTCCTCCAAGGCAATGAAATATTTTTAAAATCTGTTTCCGTCAGTCGATGAATACGCTTCATGGCACGAAAGCTTCCAAACTTTATCTAAATCGGTTCAATAGCACTTGCACAAATGGTACCTTCACTACCCCAGCTAGCAATATTCAATGGAAAGATATAGCAAGTAATTATCAAACAAATCGTAATGATAAGATAGAAGCAGATACGAATTACTAATTTCGCCAATTGATAAATATGGTTCAGGAAATGAACCATTTTGAATATGGTTGTAATCGAAACAATGGCACGTGCTCTAATGGTACCCTTATGACACCATCAAAATTTTTCAACAATAAAATATGCAATGTAATATATCAAACAAATTGGGATGATGTATCAAGAATGAATATAGCGTAAAAATTAATGATGGTCGTAATTGGTCCATAGGTACGTGGTTTAATGGTATCTTTATGGTCCATTAGAAACTTACAATGTTAACATAGGTCGGTTTAAAAATATGGCTCCGCGAACGGTTTAGTTTAACCGTTCGGTACTTGGTTATGTCATTCCTTAATAGTGTATTAAGTACCGAAAGGTGATTTATGCCATCCGTGTGGGGAAACGTGTCTGTCTGTCTATCTGTCTGTAACTGCAAATCCTCCGAGGCTATCAAAGATTTTCAAAATCTGTTTTGAGTAGTAGATGAATATGGTTCATGGCACGAACCAATCACAAATATTATCTAAAACGGTTCAGAGGCATGTGAACGAATGGTACCTCTATTTTTCCACCTAGAAATTTTCAATGAGAAGATATATTAAGTATAATATCAAAGAAGTCGTAATGACGAGATAGAAGCGGTTATTCATTACTATTTTCGTCAGTCGATTAATATAGTACATCGCACGAACCAATTCCATATATTATCTAAATCGGTTCAATAGCACGTGCGCAAATGGTACTTTCATGAGCCCACATTGCAATTTTCAATGAGAGATGTATTAAGTAATATATCAAACAAATCGTAATGACGAAATAGAAACGGATATTAGTTACTATTTTCGCCAATTGATAAATATGGTTCCGGGAATGAACCATTAAGAAAATTGTTGTAATCGAAACAAAGCCACATGCTCTAATGATACCCTTATGACGCCCTCAAATAATTTCAGTGATAAGACATGACATCAAACAAATTGGGATGATGTATCATAAATTAGTATAATGTAAAATTATTGATAGTCAAAATTGTTTCATTGGCACCTGATTTAGTGGAACCATTATGCTTCATTGGAACTTTCAATGCTAAAATATGGCATATAATATATGAAACAACATGGAATGATGTGTCATCAATGAATAAAACGTAAAATTAATGATAGTCGAAGTTGGTTTCAAGGTACCTGGTTTAGTGGAACCCTTATGGTTCATTGGAACTTTCAATGCTTAAATATGGCATGTAATATATCAAACAATTCGGAATGATGTGTTATGAATGAATATGTCGTAAAAGTAATGATAGTGGAAATTGGTTTCAGGGAAACTGGTATAGTGGAACCCTTATGATTCATTGGAACTTTAAATGGTAAAATATGGCATGTAATACATCAAGCGGTTTGGAATGATGTGTCATGAATGAATATAACGTAAAATTACTGATAGCAGAAATTGGTTTTAAGGAACCTGGTTTAGTGGAACCTGAATTAGTAATTTATATCCATTAATTTTACGTTAGTTTCATTCATGCACATCATTACAAATTGTCTGATATATTACATGCCATATTTTAGCATAGAAAGATCCAATGAACCATAAGGGTTCCACTAAACCAGGTTCCTTATAAACAATTTCGACTATCATTTATTTTACGTTATATTCATTCATGACACATCATTCCAAGTCGTCTGATGTTTTATATGCTATATTTTAGCATTGGAAGTTCCAATGAAACATAAGTGTTCCACTAAACCACGTTGTTTGAATCTGTAGCGATATATCATTTCGTCTAATGCTAAGTTTCGTCACGGCACCAATTGTAGCGACTATCTGTAACACACCTTCGTTTTAACCCGGGATAAACCTCTTTTAACAAACAATATGATTAATGATTCGATCAAATACCCAGACTGGCTCGTGTCGTATAGTATACTAAACTTACCTGACTCTTAGTCGGCACACTCCCAGAGTAATTAATAAGACACCCACTTAAATGGATATGGGACCCCTTTCCCTTGTTTAAGAATCGTTAATAAAACTGCCAAAATTGCGTTCAATAACTTCAAAAAAGGAATGATTTATTAAATACTAAAATCAATGGGTTAGTAAAATACAGTTTTTAAAATTGCTAATAAAATAAATAAAATTAGTAAGTTCAATTATTAGTTAATAAATACAACTGAAAAATAAAATAATAATTAACAAATAACAAAATAATAAATATATAAGTATAATAAAAATAAAACTAAAAAATCAAATAAAGAGCTGACGTTTCGGATAGAGCCTATCCTTTATCAAAGCAAAAAAGGATAATTCTCTAAAAGCAAATAGAATATTAGAGAATTATCCTAAAGTTATGAAATTAGTACTAACGGACGGGTTTATATATAGTTTGCATGGGGAATAGTAAGGCGTTATTGGCTGACAAACAAAAGAACAAATGAGATTAATTAGACGAACTGTTGGGATAGGACAAGACGGAGGACAAATAGGAAATAATAAGGGGGCGGTGAGAAAAATGTAATAGGATGAAACATATGAAAGTGAAATATAAAAACGTTTAGGAATGATAGGGTGCCTAGCAAAAAGATTACGTAAAATTATTCCTGATTATTAGTAGACAAAAAAGGGGGGCTGTCATGAAAGAATATTATTGACATTGTTCAAAAAGTATCGATTTTATGATTCCCTGACTGTACTCGGTTTAAAAAATAAAAATTCCCTGACCATTCCCGGTCGCTAGTCACCCTGTAAAAAAGTCCCACATGTAAGAGCAACGGATCAAAAGTAAAAAGATATGAAAGGACATTGAAGAACATTGAAAAGAATAGATAAAAGATAAGAAGAAGAAAAGGCCCCATAGGGCTTGCGACAAATTAAGGAATAGCTGAAGTTGGAAGGGGACATGGGAAAGGTAATGAGGGAATGGTGCCTTTGCTAAGGTTAATGCCATTAGGGGTGAGGGAATTAAATTTCCAAATAAGAAAAGACTCGAATTGCTTTCTCTCTTTTTTGCTATGGAAGTTACTACGAAGAATATAAATGCTGATGGCCTGTAAAGAGTGACCAGGGGAATTAAAGTGTTTAGCGACAGGGGTGTCAGCATTGCTAAGAATATCAAACTTATGCCCGGCAAATCTGGAGCGTATGGTATTGCCTGTCTCTCCAACGTACTGTTTCTGGCATACTTTGCAATGTAACAGGTAAATTAAGTTGTGAGAAGTGCAGGTCAGGTTCTGGTTAATCTTGAAAGTAAAGGAGGAGGCACTGCTGGAAATGGAAGTAGCAGGGTTAAGAAAATGACAAACACCGCAACGCTTTGTATTGCAAGGAGAACATCCCTTAGTGGAAGTACGTGGTTTGGTAATAGCAGCATGGACCAGAATATCTTTAAAATTATTGTCCGTTTAAAAGAAACTTTTGGTGGTTCTGGTAGAATGGAGTGGAGAAGAGGAGAATTGTCAATAATATGTTGATATTTCCTTAGGACATTTTTAATACTATTGAGGGTTGGATGATAAGGAAGAACTAATGTAGGTGTTGTCATGGCTGGAGAAGGTTTGGGGTTGTTGTTAGAACGAGAATTGCGATGTTTATAGATAGAGGCGCGTATGACAGATTTGGGGTAGCCAAAATCTGTCATTTTCTTAACTTTCAAAACAAGCGTTGCGGTGTTTGTCATTTTCTTAACCCTGCTACTTCCATTTCCAGCAGTGCCTCCTCCTTTACTTTCAAGATTAACCAGAACCTGACCTGCACTTCTCACAACTTAATTTACCTGTTACATTGCAAAGTATGCCAGAAACAGTTCACCACAGAGACAAATGAAAGTAAGAGACTGGCAGTGCTCTATTCATTTTGCTGAGCGCTACTGGTGCCACCGGAAGTGCAGCGATCGCCATTAAGAGAATGGCAGAAACCTAAGGTGGCGTATGTTCTCAATGTTATTTCAGCTGTTTTTGTAGATGACTTCAAGAGGTAATTAGTAAGCGTAACCTGTTTTCATTAACGTATACTTTTAATGACTATCAATAGCTGATTCAATGCCTTACGAATTTTTAAAACAGCGCGTACAACTCGCAACTCCTATCGTTATTGTAAGGCTTAGCCAAAGACAAGTGAAAGCATAGATGAAGAAAACTGAAGAAGCAAAGTTATTTCTTCATCCATGAATCTAGAGGAAGGATGAATTTATTTTTTCATTCTTAACTGATTTTTATTATTAAAAAAGTTGATTCTTATAACTTAATCAGTCTTAATACCTAATAAATATTTTCATTTGTATTGCTAAATAAAAAGTAAATTTGAAGCTTCTTCATACAGTATTACCAATGGAGTTTCGAAAATAGCTTCAGTTACACAAAAAATTTAAATTGATTTATTCTTTATTGATTTTTAAATATAATAAATCGTGATAAGACACTGCGTATATTTTCTCCATTTATTTTTCCTATCAGTCGCTTGGTTTCATGGTGATATCGAATATTACAGTATGTGATGACAATAAGTCTAATAAGTCGAAGCACATGATCGTCAGAAGGACTCATTTCAAATGAATGGTGAGTTAAATTAGTGAAAATATTAATTTTGTTTTCGGTCATATAATGTAATGTTTTTGCTAGAATTTTGATAGGCATATTCACTTTAATTGCTCTTTGCTCTCCTAGATTTTAAAATTCACTGCTAAAGATTTTTTCTGAAATTTTGCACAGGTATACTACATCTTTCGATGGTGTGATAAGGCCTCCTTATTTTTTTCTCTCAATGAAATTAAGGCTGTGGTAGCTCTGATATTGCTCTTTCAACGCTTCTTTACATTAAATGCAGATTATAGATTTAATTACAGGCCTAGAAACGAATCCTGCCGAATCACAATATTTTGACAAGATTTTAATATCAGGGATTGGATAATATTGAGACGAGTCATCTGATATGGATTCATGAATATATTCATCAGGGTTATACATGAATTATTGTTTTGTGTCCTGCACTCAATTTTAACTTGGTAAATTTAATGCCAATGAATTTGTCATTAATTTAATGTTTAATAAAAAATGCTGTATAATTTTGTTGCCGAAATTAAAGATGTAGCCACTTTTTACGAAGAATGTCATCCTTTGGAAATCTACAGCGCAAATGTTTCGTTTTCTAATTTTTTTGTTTAGCTTTGAAATAGCTATTATACACGGGTGTAAGAGCTTGGTGCTTACTTCTTGCGTGACAGTTTTTTTTAATGTATTCATCACAATAAAAACGTTTATACCTATGTTTACTGAAATATCAGATGTTTATACTACATGTATATAAAAATTTAAAAGCTGCGTCACAAAATTGTTTTAAGATAATAAAAAAAAATGCAATTTTAATTTTTGTTAATATGATAATAATGGAATATTTGTAAAGGCAGGACATTTAAACTGGAAGGATATTTAAAAGCTTAATTGCTATCAATAAACAAACCTAACATAATTTATCAAATATTAACTAATTGATTTTAAAATTTTAAATTAAAAGAAAACCTGGTAACCTAAAATATTTTTGAAAAGGTACTTAAATTGTTTGGGTTTTTTTAAACAAAAAACGAAAAGGAAGAAATAATTCTCAGTTCAATAAAATAATCAGTTTATTAATCCAAATATTGTAATAAGCAATTAACTAATAATATAATTACTTGTGAACTGAAGTATTGGATCTTTTTTAAAAAAAAACGGTTTGACCAATATGTATGAGAATTTCGTCCAGTTAGATATTAGAAGGGGGGATTATAATTTGTACATCTCGTACTAATCAACAATAATTTGGATTATAATTAGTGAACTGTATATTTTATTTTATTAACTTTCAAATTCTAATTTATAAAGGAGAATTTTCATAGTTGATTGTTTAATATAACTCGTACTCCTTTTCCATTTAAACTTTTTTTTTAAATTTATGTTTAAGAATAACTTTATTTATCACGAAATAACTTTTTATCGGATGGGCCGATTTGGATGATTATTTTTTGTTTAATAGAGCAAGTTTTTCTGGTGGTCCCATAATAAATTCATCCAGATTTTTTTTGTAGATATTATAAAAAATAATTGTTTGCGATTGATTCACATGCATTGCCTCCGGCGATCAGCGTTTCTTGCCAATTCCGTAATGGCGGCGCGAAGGCACCACTAGAGGGGAGGTCACTGCCAGTCTCTTTCTTCATTTGTCTCTGGTTCACCACCACCTCACTTCTCGCTTCCTTACATCGTCACATTCAAAAGAGCACACAATCACTATGGAGATGAACACACTCGGTCTCTAAGAATCCCAATCGGTCTATCTCTTCCGGTCTGATGGTTTGATCAGGGAAGAACGTTAGTGGGAAGCGAAGCTCTAACTGTTCCAATACTAAATTTTGGTTGCCAAAACAGCGCCAGCATTCTGTAGCGGATGAGGCGAAATGGGTACCAGCCTTTGCTATTGTACAAGTGCGACAACCGTCCCATGAGCATTCAAGAATTGGCTGTTCTGTTCAGCCCCCTATCGAGATCTTATTCCCATTTTTCAGTACTTCTTTTAATGCTTCCGATAATTTAGTTAATCTTGGTACTGTTCCAATGGACGGTTTTCTGTGAAGATGTGAAAATTCTTACCGAACTTCTACCTTTGTTTCCCTGAAGGCGTGAAGTCCGATACATGACAGAAACATCGTTGGACTTGAACTCCTACTGATTTAGAGATTTTCGCTTTGCCTGAAGAACAGCCAATCAGTTGCACGCCGTGCATTCATAACGTATTTCGTATCTTTAATGCAATTACAAAGATATCTAATTTAATTTAATAACTTATTATGAAATTTGAATCAATTAAAATTATGAAAAATTATATTTTTGAGAAAAGGTATGCAATTAAATTATATTTTTGTTTCAAATAAATATAAAATAATTGTGTGTTTAAAATTGGATAAAATATATACATATTTGATAAAAATGATTTGAAAATTTTTCAGTATACTTACATATGTATTTAAAATTAATTTCTATAAATAATTATATAATTTCTTTGTTACTGTGTTAATGATACGAAAATGCGATATGAATACACGGCGTGAAAACTGAAATTATTTAAACCTTTTGTTTTGATTGGTCCAAGTTTTCTCACGGCGAGGGGATGCTATGAGCCATCCAAAGAGGCTTCACTTCCCCACGCCATTGGAAATGTCAAAGTTCACGTTTGTTTGCAGTTCTAATTAACAAAAACAACATTTCTGGCAGTTTTTAAAGGAACCTTCAATTTTTCTCAATTAAACAAGGTGTCGAATAATAACTATACTAGCCAGGGACCCTCTCATATGCAAAAATCCCCCCTAATCTATTCCCGGTTAACAAAACGCAACATAAACAAAAGACGGGATGTTACTTGAATATTCATGTTTTACGAATATTCAATGTGGCGACCCTGGTCCCCACATAGGACCACCTCTTCCCAAGAAAATTTCCACACTGCTGGAAATTTTCTAAACAGAAATCAAAATCAAAAAGCTAAGACATCAATAAGTAAACTCCGTAGGCTAGCCCAGCTATAGGCACCGTGCAAGCGAGAAGTGGGCGAACTCTGGTGAGCATTTCGGGCGTAAGCATCGGGAGAGGGCTTTATTCACTTTACTGTCTGAATAACAGTCATTTCGTGATAATGCATGTATGTTGTATTCTTGCAAACTTTGGTGCCACCCTAATAAAAACCTAATATTATAGTTTGGATATTAAAAGATTTGATTGCGATTATTTTTGATGCAGCAAATGTTTAATAAAATGTTCGAAATAAAACTTTTCTATTTTTGGGATTGTTTCTAGTAAAAAATTTCTATCATATTTTACATTCACGATGATGGCGTCCTTACAAGAATAAATGTACAGTTCGCATTCTTTTAGACCCGTAACAAATAAGGACACCTGTATTTGAGTATAATAGGAGTGTTTCCTTTTCAGTTTCTACTCATTGTCAATATAAACTAAATAATTTACATATGATAGAGTTCCATCAATAATGTTTTCATCTTTCCTTGAAAAGGGACAGTTTATTTCCAGAAGTTTAAATTCATCTTTGCTGTTAATGATTCCGTCAGGGCTGCAACATAATCAATGAAATGATGGATGAATGACCAACCCTATTGTTGCCACCCGTTGATTCGTTTTAAAAATAAAGCTCGATCTTGCTGCAGATTCCATGCTGAGTCAGTATCTTGTTGCATGTGAGCCATTAAATTTAGAATTTAGCTGAGTACACAGTCTTTCGAAATTCGATTTTCGTGTGATCACTTTGTGGCATTTCGAACTTGAAATCCTTACTTGTCGTAAATTATGCCACCGCTGCATTTTGCTTTGATCGTTGGTTTCAATGGCATAATGGACAATTTCATCATAAGTCAGTTTAATTTTTGCATCGTAAAAAGCTTTTTCTTTATCTTGAAGCAAGTATGATTCTCGTTTAAAAATAAGCTTGTTGTTATTTTGAATTAAGTCGTAAGAACAGTAGTTGCTATCGTTGATAGACCTGTTCTTTAAAAATGTTTCGAAAAGTGACTTCTTTCCTTCCAAGACAACAGAATTTATCACTGTTCGAAGAATTTCTTCGCATTCTGTAACTATCGAGCTACTCGAATTTGCTTGCGTGATGTGATAAAACGGACAATCACTACCTGGGAATATCTTCATAATAGTTTCTGGTGTTATTACTTCTTCCCTTATTGTGGCGAAATTATTTTTCGGAAAGAGGTCTTCAAGTTTCTTTCCCTTAGCATACGTTTCCTTGACGTTTGGGATTCCCTGTTGTTGAGCAACAGTAGTGACCGATTCATCTGGCTGATTCTTAATATATTCGTATGTAGCAGCAATATGCTTACAGGTCCCAATTATCCCTCCTCTACATGAGCAGTGAGCTTTCGTTATTCCACGTTCTTGTGAAATCT
This sequence comes from Rhysida immarginata, assembly GCA_023313115.1. NCBI lineage: Eukaryota > Metazoa > Arthropoda > Chilopoda > Scolopendromorpha > Scolopendridae > Rhysida > Rhysida immarginata. The sequence goes on along the minus strand of JAHWFO010041516.1, from coordinate 13,945 downwards.
TCGAATGAATAAAAATTACTATTAAAATCTTATATGAGGAGCTATCAGAAAGTAACGCCATTTATTTTTTTCAAAGAAAATTACAAAACATACAGGTAAACAACTAAGTGCGGCTGAAACTACAAGTCTTTATCTATTTTTCCACACAGGCACTTTGACTATTTAGGTATTTATCCCGACGCTGCACCAGTTTCAGAAAACCCCGCTCATAGAACTCCGTTGGATGTGAATGCAGCCAATGGCGCAAGGCAGATTTGAGTTCCTCGTCAGTCTCGAACCTCTCACCTCCCAGAAATCTCTTCATGGGACCAAAGAGGTGGTAATTCGAGTGCCAAGGGCATTAAGTCCGGACTGTAGGTTCATTAAGTCCAGAACCTCCCAATCGAAACGGACCAGTTTTGATTAGACGACGTTGACCGTTTGCGACGTGCGTTATCATGAAGAAGTCGAGCATCGTTTTCTCTTTCCCGAATACTCGTAAAAGCAAAACTGGTGTGTTTCGGGTGGGAAGTTCTGGACCACCTAGCCTACAGCCCTGACTTAGCGCCCTCGGACTACCACTTGAAGTGATTCCATGAAGTGATTTCTGGGTGGTCAGATGTTTGAGAGTGACGAGGAACTCAAATCTGCCGTGCGCCATTGGCTGTATTCACAACCGACGGAGTTCTATGAGCGGAGTTTTCTGAAACTGGTGCAGCTTTGGGATAAATGCCTAAATCGTCAAGGTGTCAATGTGGAAAAGTAGATAAAGACCCGTATTTCAGCTGCACCTAGTTGTTTACCTGTATTTTTTTAATTTTCTTAAAAAAACAATTAATGGCGTTACTTCTGATATTGCCTAGTATCATTATTCAGGACAGCCGCGTGGGAGACGCTATATCGCCATGATAATTGCAGTAATAGAAACTTTTTTATCATTATTATTTCAAATAAATAAAAAAAACACGAAAAAGCTATCTGAGGCTCAAAATATTTATTAGAGGAACTAGAATTTATTTTGCACAAAGGCGTCCACGCGACGGAAACGAACATTTTTAAAGACATAAGAATGGAAACTAACTTTTTAAATTTAGAATCTACTTACGAATAATGTTATCTCATAGCGTGGCTTATTAACATTCGTTTGCGGCAAGCATTATGCTTTTATAACGCTATGATTTTCATAAACTTCTTCTTTCACGTCGCTCACGTGTTTGGCTTGAAACAAACGTTTTCCCTTAAAAACAGTACTGGGTCTACATGCTAAGCATTCAATTGGTCTAAACCCACAATATCTGATTTGTTTTAATTCATCCATTAATGTTTTTTATTTTTTAATCTCAGTTAACTGCAAGCGCGCTAATGTATCAAAATGCAAGAAAGCTTTCATCTCTCCCGATATTAATGCAATTTTCCGCCAATGCTCACTAGCGCCGCGTGCGTTGTGCACGGTGCCTATAATACATTTGTGCATTCGTCATTAACTATCAAAACGTTCGTTAGTATGAAACAATTGATTCGGTAGCACTGTAGATTCATCGCGAAGTGCCTACTCCAAGTTTACTGACGGTGTATGATCCGTCTTCTCGCATCCACAATTATTCATGACTGCGGTTTTACATAATATTCTACATACCGCCTGTGCAGCGTAAAAGTACGTCTGCATGTCTTAAACTAAGTGTTTTTTATGTTTTCGCGCGACAGCTCCTTTCATAGGTAGGCTGAAGCGTTGACTGGCTCGGGTAGGCCCCCTTTTGCCTATTGCTGCTCCTTCTCGCGCTTTCTTCTGGGGTTTCAAGTGGACAACCCCATCAGATACATTTTTAGGCGATACCACCTCCCGCGCAGAGTGTACTTTTGGAAGGCCTGATTCATTCATATTGATTTTCCCTACCTCTCCCGTCTGGTTACTCAAATCGGTAAAACGATCAACCATTAAACTGCCTTCCTCCTCCTTAAGACAGGAAATGTCCCCGGCAACGGCCGATAGCACTGGTGTTTCGTCATATTCGGCCACTGTAATGCGTGATGCCAATACGGACTTATCCACTATCACAGTGCCAATTGAGATATCTTGTTCCAACTAAATTGCGTTGTGTTCGTTCCGCCAAATCCCCCCAAAAAATTTTTTGTTTACTGGCTCGTTATGACACACGTTTATGTTTCCCGTCGCCAGTTGAACGACTGGTCACAACACCAATTGTAGCCATATATCATTTCGTCTAATGCTACGTTTCGTCACGGCAACAATTGTAACGAAGGTATTTTTACTAAAGTTTAGTCACGTCACCAATTGTAGCTACTATCTGTCTTAACCCGGGATAAACCCCTTTTAACAAACACTATGATTAATGATTCGATCAAATACCCAGACTGGCTCGTGTCGTATAGTATACTAAACTTACCTGACTCTTAGTCGGCACACTCTCAGAGTAATTAATAAGATACCCACTTAAATGGCTATGGGACCCCTTTCCCTTGTTTAAGAATCGTTAATAAAACTGCCAAAATTGCGTTCAATAACTTCAAAAAAGGAATGATTTATTAAATACTAAAATCAATGGGTTAGTAAAATACAGTTTTTAAAATTGCTAATAAGATAAATAAAATTAGTAAGTTCAATTATGAAAAATTTACGCGTACGCGAAGGGCCCAAAGTAATGCAAAGTCAGGTACCTACTATTTTGAAGAGCGCTGCTGTCAACACGTTGCGATGTATCACTGATGTGTGCTCGTAGTCCCGTCTCGACGTTTGTGTCCGACGCAGTATCCAATTTGATGCCTCGCTCTGTTGTCTGTCACGGAAATCGAAACCAGGTTCGATTCCCGGCGACACTAACTGCTTCTACCGCTCTCGGATATTCGCCCGTTCAAAGGCGGGGGAGGAGCGGGGCAGACAGTGTCGTCATGCCAGCCAACACGTCAGAGCGAATAAAGATACAAGGAGGTTTCGAGACAGAGGCTCGAAGTTTTCTTGGCGGGAGAAAACGAGTGAAGAAAGGAGAGTGACCCGGACGACGAAACGGACAGGAGGTGGAAAGAGCGATCTCGTCGCCAACGCAAGAGAGCTCTTCGTCGTCGCTTCCACTAAGCAAGGACGTGAGGAGCGGTGGCAACGGAACGCCGGAGCGAAGCGTTGAGACGCCGACGAGAGTCGAGTTCGGCGGTGAAGCTTCGAATGCGGCGTTTTCCACGCACGGGAGTTCCTGTGTGAGCAGTAATCTAGCTTGCACGAGGCGGAGCGAGAGTTTCGAGTGGAAGTCACCGGGAAGAAGGCTCACCGTGTCCGGTGCATATGTTGTGAGTACTCTTTCTTTAATTAATTGTGACCCCCGAGTGATTTCGTCCGTCATGAGTGATTTCTTCCGTCGGGAGTTCGACGGGCGTGCGACGGTGCGAGGGCAATTCCCTGGAGGTCTTAATGCTTACTTAACCTCGCAATATGGTTTTGCCTATGTGGAAAGGGAAGCGTAAAAAGTATTACGGAATTTTACGCATTGCCGTGTGATATTTTTGCCCTATAGTTTGTGTTTAATTCAAGGGAGGGCGCCATTAGCCCGTTTCTTTTTATTCTGAGTGTGTAACCTAATTTCCCTTTTTGCTTACAGCTAATTCCCCGCCAAGGCGGTTTAATGAGTGTTAGGAATTGTACGTCTGTTACCCCGTTAAGACTTTTTCTGGTTTAAAACTCGGTCTAGACTGTGTACCTTGATATTCCGAGCGAGGACATTTACGTTTGACACTTGTTCAGTAAACCTGTGTTACGTACTGATATTTTCCCTATCAAGACTATTAGACTCTTTACCGTGTCCGGCTGGAATTGTAAAACTGTGTTTAATAATTGATTCTTTTGTCAGATTTCATCCAGCCTTATGTTTTGAATCCTATTATGGTAATCCATTTTATTATTATGTATTTCTTTGAGAGAGGCCACCATATTTGCTAATTGCGGCTTATTCAAATGCTTTTTGTGGACCATTTATTAATTAGCGAGCCTCGTATCTGCGTCTATCTGGTGCTTTACTTATCTTTATCTATATTGTAAGATTTTTGAAGAAAACAGTAGCTATATTTTTATTTACCTAATATCCTTCCGATAATTGTTTAAAAGGGAAGGAGATTTTGGTTTACTGTTGTGTTACGAAGTGTATACCGTGTTACAATTTAACTTTCCGGCCAAGCCGGTTGTTGTGTTTTTGATATTGCTTTATTTTTGATTACATGTTTATGTAAGGTTTGCAATTACGCCTATTTCATTATGCCTAGTTAGGTAAGGATTTGATACTTACTTTATTTACTGGTCTTTGAAATTTATTCATGTTTTTGTGCCATTTTTCATAACTTTATTAAACTTTATTATTTTTACCTTACCCCTGTTTATGTGCATAATTATTTCCACTGCGCTAGCTATTATGGCTCTGCATTTACACGTTACATTGTCACACTTGCGTTATTACCAGCCTTCTAGGCTGTGCTGCCAGCCCTGCTCGACAGCCATTCTTGGCCTGGTTTTCCCACCGATGCGACAGCTTACGTCCACTGGCTCCGCTGTAGAGGGACACGAATGCGGAGGCGACAGTACTCGTCGTCGTCCCCGTATCTGACAGCTCCTTGTATCGCCAGAGCCCCACTGGATCGTACAGTTCCGTCCGTCAATGCTGCATCAAAATCAGAGACCGTTAAAGAAAGAGACTTGGAATTTCGAGCTATTTCCTGTAATGAGTTTTCGAGTAAAGTAATTTTCGTAATTCTGACTGTTGGTGCAATTAACCAGATGGCGCTCTTTGAAAGTTCGGTTTCATTTTCCCTCGTCGCGTTGATTACGAGACGAGACTTCAAGCAAAAAAATTTGAGTTTTCATGTAACGGGCTTCATGCAGAAACCATGAAAGAAAAATTTAGACTTGTTTAACGATCTCTGGCTTCAAACCTTCGGGGACTCAAAGGCTTAAGTTCGGCAATAATCGTTCACATCATTACAGCAAATGTGCATTGCACAATATCAACTAAATTCGTATTTTAATGACATGTTATTAAGATAAATTAAGAATTTGAGTAACATGTGTGAGCTTCGTCCACGATCTAACTTATCTTAAAAAATATTTCGATTTCCAATGAACATATGAGTGCGATGATTAATTTAAAGGTAATTATAAAGATTTAACAATTTTAGCAATTAAATTAACGTTTAACTTTTCTGAGGGTCACTGATATATTTTAAAAGTGGGTGATTCCTTAATTCTGAGTTCTGTCTTTAAATTACCATCACTTTGAATCACTTTTAAAGAGGTGCGCTTTTGTTACAAGTCATAGTGGATTGCAAAATAATTTTTTTAAGCATTACAACAATTGTAGCAAATATGACAGTTAAACAAACCTATCTTTAAATGTCTGATGTTTTGTCACTTCTAAATGTGATGTTATTAATGATGCTATTCATGACGTAAAAGCCATGCTCCGGTGAAAATATATACTTTTTTATGTAAATTTTCAGTTAAAATTTAATGTTTTTCATTGATTTTTATATTGAGAATGCCATAATATTTGATGAAAATGAGGATTCATTTAGTTTGTATATATTTGTTAACAAGAAAACTGTTTTTATGGTGATATTTCCAAGATGTAATCAAAATATTATAAAAGCTTCTTCTTATGAAATTTTGTTTTAAATTATTAATGGTAACTTATTGTAATCATGTTTTCTATTTTTTCATTTTTTAAAACATGTATAATATATATTATATAAATATTTTATAAAGTAATGTATAATTAGAGTTTATAAATATTCATTTTATGTAACGTAACATTTTTGGTAAATCTTGCTTTTATAAGCAAGGAAAATAAATATATTTTTAATCATCAGAACATTGTGTTGTATCTAATTTTGTTAAAAAATTAAAAAATTTATAGTAAAATAGTAAAAATTAAAAAATAAAAAAATAGTAAATATTAGGATCTTATTTAAATAAAAAACCAAATATAAATTTTAAACTAAGCAGCAAAGCCTAATCTCAGAGGCAACAGGCAAGGTCGTCTTTGTTGCTTAGTTGACGTCATTTAATGGCGCCGAAACTTGGGAGTTGTTACGTAAATCATCAACTGTCCCTTGGTGGATGTTACGTAAATCACTAACTGTCCATGACCGTGGTGACGTAAATCATCAATTGTCCCTGAAGTGTTGGTGCGATTAACCAGAGGGCGACACGCTGCAAACTCATTACATGATTTAGTATAGGAAAAGAGGAAATCCCAAGTCTCTATTCCTTAACGGTCTCTGATCAAAATAGTTCGATCTGATGTACGCCTGTCATCATATCACTCAAAGCCTGGGATAGTTCTTCGTGCCTTGTGTTGAGTCGCTTATCACCGCCAAAATAGAGTGTCTAACCAGGTCAAGTACGGCAGAATAACTCTGCGGCGGTCCTGTCTACTCGTTACCGAGCACACCCTGGGGGTGTTCGCTTAAGACTGCAGTAGCCCAGTTCCCGTGGCTGCTTCCCGTTCACCACCACCTCACTTCTCGCTTCCTTCATCGTCACATTCACGAGAGCACACAATCACTATAGAGAAGAACACACTCGGTCTCTAAGAATCCCAATCTGTCTATCTCATCCGGTCTGATGGTCTGATGATTAAAGATCATCGTTTCCCTCTTTTATACACCTTATTCTTACACATCACCAGTTAACAGCAACGCATGATTTCGATTGCCTGATTGGTTAACTTTTAAATTTCAAACAAATCACATGATCGCGAAACAATTCGTTTTACGTGAAACCCTCACGTTTTCTCACGGCGAGGGGATGCTATGAGTCATCCAAAGAGGCTTCACTTCCCCATGCCGTTTGAAATGTCAAAGTTCACGTTTGTTTGCAGTTCTAATTAACAAAATCAACATTTCTTGCAGTTTTTAAAGGAACCTTCAATTTTGCTCAATTAAACAAGATGTCGAATAATAACTATACCAGCCAGGGACCCTCTTATATGCAAAAATCTCCCCATAATCTTTTCCCGGTTAACAAAACGAAAACAAAAACAAAAGAAGAGATGTTACTTATATATTCATGTTTTATGAATATTCAATGTGGCGAGCCTGGTCACCACAAATCCAATTTCTACTGTCATCAATTTTATATTATATTCATTCATGACACATCATTCCAAGTCGTTTGAAGTATTACATGCCATATTTTAGCATTGAAAGTTCCAATAAAACATAAGGGTTCCACTAAATCAGATTCCTTGAAACCAATTTCGACTATCATTAATTTTACATTATATTCATTCATGACACACCATTAAAATTCGTTTGATGTATTGCATGCCATATTTTGGCATAAGGGTTCCACAAACTACGTGCCTTTGAACCAAATTCGACTATCAATGATTTTACGATATATCATTCATGACAAATCATCCCAATTTGTTTGATATATTACATGCCATGTCTAATCATTGAAAATATTTGAGGGTGTCATAAGGTAACCATTAGACCACGTGCCATTGTTTCGATTTCAACCATTTTCGGAATGGTTCCTTCCCGGAACCTTTTTTATTATTTGGTGAAAATAGTAATTTTTATCTGCTTCTATCTCTCTTCTATCTGCTACTTAATATATCTCTATTGAAAATTGCTTGGCGGGAAAATTGAGGTACCATTTGTGCACGTGCCAGTTAACCGATTTAGATAATATTTGTGATTGTTTCGTGCCATGAATCATATTCATCGAGTGACGAAAACAGATTTTGAATAAGTTTTATAGCCTTCGGAGGAGTGAGAGTTACGGACAGACAGACAGACACGTTTCCCCACACTGAGAGCAGGGAAGAACGTTAGTGGGAAGCGAAGCTCTAACTGTTCCAATGCTAAATTTTTGATGCCAAAACAGCGCCAGCTTTCTGTAGCGGACGAGGCGAAATTGGTACTAGCTTCCGCTATTGTACATGTGCGACAACCTCCCCGTGAGCATTCAAGAATTGGCTGTTCTGTTCAACCCCCTATCGAGATCTTATTCCCATTTTACAATACTTCTTTTAATGCTCCCGATAATTTAGTTAATATTGATACTGTTCGAATGGACAGTCTTCTGTGAGGATGTAAAAATTCTTGCCGAACTTCTACCTTTGATTCCCTGAAGGCGTGAAGTCCGATACATGACAGAAACATCGTTGGACTTGAACTCCTACTGATTTAGAGATTTTCGCTTTGCCTGAAGAACAGCCAATCAGTTGCATGCCGTGCATTCATAACGTATTTCGTATCTTTAATGCAATTACAAAGATATCTAATTTAATTTAATAACTTATTATGAAATTTGAATCAATTAAAATTATGAAAAATTATATTTTTGAGAAAAGGTATGTAATTAAATTATATTTTTGTTTCAAATAAATATAAAATAATTGTGTGTTTAAAATTGGATAAAATATATACATATTTGATAAAAATGATTTGAAAATTTTTCAGTATACATGCGTATTAAAATTAATTTCTAGAATTAATTATATAATTTCTTTGTTATTGTATTAATAATACGAAAATACGATATGAATGCACGGCGTGAAAACTGAAATTATTTAAAACTTTAATTTTGATTGGTCCAAGTTTCTCACGGGGCAAGCGAAAGTCACTGAGCATGGTATTGCTTTCGGTTTCAATTTTAGCCATTTCGCCTCAACCGCTTGATGCGCTGGTTGTTTACTCATCAAAAACCAGCGGGAGCTTCGCTTCCCATTCACTTTATTCCCTGCTGATAGCATAAAGCACCTTTCGGTACTTAATAAACCATAAAGGAATGACATAACCAAATACCGAAAGGTTACATTAACCATTCGCGGAACCATATTTTAAACCACTCTATGTTATTGTTGTAAGTTTCTAATGGAGCAAAAAGATAACAATTCTTCCACGCATCTTTGAAACAATTCCGACTATCATTAATTTTACGTTATGTTCATTCATGACACATCATCCTAATTTGTTTGATATATATTACATGCCATGTCTTATCATTGAAAATTTTTGAGGGTGTCATAAGTGTACCATTGTTTCCATTACAACCATTTTCAAAATGGTTCATTCCCGGAACCAAATTTATCACTTGGCGAAAATATTAATTTATATCCGCTTCTATCTCGTCTATACGATTTCTTTTATACATTACTTAATATATCTTCCCATTGAAAATTGCTTGGCAGGAAAATAGAGGTACCATTTGCGCTCGTGCAAATGAACTGATTTAGATGACAATTGTGATTGGTTCGTGCCAAGAACCATATCCCTCGACTAACGAAAAGAGATTTTGGAAATCTTTCAAAGCCTCGGAGGAGTTAGAGTTACTGACAGACAGACACGTTTCCCCACACTGATAGCATAAAGCACCTTTCGGTACTTAATAAACCGTTAATGAATGATATAATCAAGTATCGAAAGGCTAAATGAATACTGCTACATAAACCATTGAAGAACTGCGTTGTTTATTTATTCCACCCGTAAAACTTCTAATTTGTAATTCGTGTCTATTTGAAATGAAGGAACTGGTCGTAACGGCGGCGTGTGCAATCAATATCACCTAGAGAGAAAGCATGCGCAAGGAATAATCATACATTGTTACATCACCTACGGTAGGGACAATTTCGGGCTTAATATTGGTAGAAGTACGATTTACAATACTCTACTCCCGTGCATCAAATTGGCGCCAACAATGAATGAAATATTAAATTGAAAATTAAGTTATATTCGTTCGTGACTCGTCATTATGCAATGATAGATATGCAAATAACCTATCTTTTCCTTTTCCTATTCGTTTTCCTATTCGTTTTTTTCTTTCACACATTATGAATTCGTCAACAAAAGACACAACTTGCTTCTATTGTTTGCAAATAGATGCGACGTTAATATGCATTCTGTTCAGCACTTTTCTTCCTTGTAATTGTGAATAAATTGTGAATAAATTTCAACCAACTTTTAATTATGACTAAATTTCTTTTTATCTTCGAAAGTATTCCTACATCCTTTTTCATTGTGTGAAATCGAACGACCGCACGCTAATGAAGCAGACGCGAGATAACGAAGTGTGCGCGTGCTATAACGATGACTTCGTAAAGGGCGAATATTCCAAGCTAGCGTTAACAATGCTAGAAGAGTCCAAATATTTTATTTATTTATTTATTGACGGGAATACCCATTTACAAAAGAAATATTAAATATAATCATAAATACAAAACAAAAAAGAGGAAAAGATAATGATATAAATAAAGCAATGAAATCACTAACGAAATAAATTAACAAGAATGGTTTTAACGCCAAAGCGGATAAAGGGAGCACATTTTCCTATTATAGCATCATACATTGATATATAGAAATAACCAACATTTTAGAGAAAATATATAAACATGAAACCTAAATTGCAAATTACTATTTAAGTAAACAAATGTATAGAAAGAATTTAAACGAATAAACTTGAAGAACTGAAGGGTTAAATGGAGAGTGAAGTTATTCTTTATATATTTAAACAAATAAAAGTTCTATAATTTGTAAGACATTCCCACATAATGTTAAACGAAGTGAGCCTTAACTGCTGAAGCGTTATGTCTAAGCATCTGTCATCTTTTCATATTCAATTACTAAAGTGTTTCTACGTGATCACCTACTATTGAAGCAAGCGATTAACTACTACTATTTAGCATTATGCTCACAGTATTTAGTTTTATATACCATTAAGCCAAAGGTAACATATAGCACCATTAAAACATGTACTACTAAACAATTCCGACTACCATTAATTACTCGTTATATTCACTCATGACACGTTGTTATGAGTTGTTGATATATAACTTGTCATAACTTAGCATTGAAAATTCCAGCGTTACCTTATAGTACTATCTGGTACAATTAGGCCACGTGCTACTAAAGCAATTCCCACTATCATTATTTGCTCGTTACATTTGCTGATGACACGTTGTTACGAGATGTTTGATATATTGCCATATTTTAGCATTGAAAGTTCCAACAGTAACATATGGTATCATATGTTACCATTAGGGCACATGCTACTTAACCAATTCCCACTATCATTATTTACTCGTTATATTCACTCATGACACGTTATTACGAGTTGTTTGATATATTGCATGCCATATTTTGCATTGAAAGTTTCAACGGTATCATATGGTACCTTACGTTACCATTAGGACACGTGCTACATAGCCATTTCCCACTATCATTATTTAATTGTTATATTCAAGCATGACACGTTGTTGCGAGTGGTTTGATATATTACATGCCATATCTGAGCATTGAATGCTCCAACGGTACCATATGGTACTGTTAGGCACTTGCTAGTGAACCAATTACCACTATCATTACTTACGCGTTATATACATTCATGATACATCCTTACACGTAAACGTGCCACTCGACCAATATCTGCTATCAGTAGTTACCCTTATACGAAATCTATATATTACATGCCATATCTGGTTAGAGGAAATTTTTAAGGGGGTATCGTAATGTTACCATCAGAGCACGTACCTATTCCGGCTATCTTAGGTTCGTACTTGTTCGTGCTCTATCCCATATTAATGGATTGGTGAAAACAGAGTGTGAAAAGTTAATTCGTTTTCAAGTTATCGTAATAAATAATAAGCTCCGTACGAATAATAAAATTCCTTTGATTTAGAGTCCGTTCTGCCCTATCAATTATCGTCAATCACGTGCATGCTGCACGCGCACAATCTCATTAATGTTTCGAGCACGCGCAGAGCCAAACCTATATGCTCATTACGCGTTTTCCCTAATGCAATTGTGCTGATTTCGGCCATCTTTGAACTAAATTTATCAATTGGCTAAAGAGTATTTAATAATATTATATTCGTTCAAGGCTTGTCGTTACGAGAGGTTTGATATGTTGCTTACTATATCTTCCAGGTGACATCATAATAGTACAATTAGAGTGCGTGCCATTGTACCGATTTCGACCATCTTCGAAATAAATTTTTCAATTGGCTTAACAGTATTTAATAAACCATTAAGAAAATGACATAACCAAGTACCGAAAGGTTAAACTAAACCATTCGCGGAACTATATTTTTAAACCACCCTATGTTAACATTGGAAGTTTTTAATGAGCCATAATGATACCATTAAACCACGTACATTAGAAATAATTTCAACTATCATTAATATTACGTTATATTCATTCATGATACACACATCATTCCAAGTTGTTTGATATATTACATGCTATACTTTAGCATTGAAAGTTCCAATGAACAATAATGGTTCCACTAAACCAGGTTCCTTGAAACCAATTTCGACTATCATTAATTTTACGTTATATTCATTCATGATACATCATTCCAAGTCGTTTGATATATTATATGCCATATCTTATGATTGAAAAATTTTGAGGGTGCATAAGGATACTATAAGAGCACGTGTCATTGTTTCGATTTCAACCATTTTCAAGATGGTTCATTCCCGGAACCATATTTATTAATTGGCGAAAATAGTAATTTATATCCGCTTCTATCTCGTCATTACATTTTGTTTGATATATTACTTAATATATCTCTCCATTGAAAATTGCTAGGTGTGATCGTAAAGGTACCATTTGTGCACGTGCTATTGAAATGATTTAAATAATATTTGTGACTAATTCGTGCCATGTACTATGTTCATCGACTGACGAAAATAATAAGGAATAACCGCTCCTCGTCATTACGATTTGTTTAATATATTTTTAAGTACCGAAAGGTGCTTTATGATGTCAGAGTGGGGAAACGTGGCTGTTTCTCTGTCCGTCTGTCCGTCTGTGTGTCTGTCTGTAACTCAAACTGCTCCGAAGCTATGAAACATTTTCAAAATCTGTTTTCTTCAGTCAATGAATAAGGTTCATGGCACGAACCAGTTACAAATATTATCTAAACCGGTTTATTGGCACGTCCACAAATGGTACCTCTATTTTCCTTCCTAGCAATTTTCAATGGGAAGATATATTGAGTAATACATCAAACAAATCGTAATGACGAGATACAGGCGGATATAAATTACTATTTTCGCCAATTAATAAATAGGGTTCCGCGAATGAACCATCTTGAAAATGGTTGAAATCGAAACAATGACACGTGCTCTAGTACCCTTATGACATCCTCAAAAATTTTCAATCATAAGATATAGCATGTAATAAATCAAACGGCTTGATAAATCAAATGATGTGTCAAGAATGAATATAAAGTAAAATTAATGGCAGTCGAAATTGCTTTCAAGGAACCTGGTTTAGTCGAACCATTAGTGTTCATTGGAACTTTCAAAGCAAAAATATTGCATGTAATATATCAAATGACTTGGAATGAGATGTCATGAATGAATATAACGTAAAATTTATGATACTCCAAATTGGTTTCAAAGAACCTGGATTAGTGGAACCATCATGGTTCATTGGAACTTCCAATGCTAAAATATGGCATGTAACATAATAAACGATTTGGAATGATGTGTCATGAATTAATAAAACGTAAAATTAACAACAGTCGAAATTGGTTTCAAGGACCCTGGTTTAGTGGAACCATCATGGTTCCTTGGAACTTTCAATGCTAAAATATGGCATGTAATATATCAAAAGACTTGGAATGATGTGTCATGAATGAATATGACGTAAAATTAATGATAGTCTAATTTGGTTTCAAGGAACCTGGTTTAGTGGAATGGTATATTATGTATGGCTTTAGGCTATCAGTGTGGGAAAACGTGTCTATCTGTCTGTCTGCAACTCAAACTTTCCCTAGGCTATGAAATATTTTAAAAATCTGTTTTCGTCAGTCGATGAGTATGATTCATTGCACGAACATAGCACAGGTATTATCTAAATTGGTTCATTGGCACGTGCACAAATGGTATTTCTATTGTCGCGCCAAGCAATTTTCAATGGGACGATATATTAAGTTACATATCAAACAAATCGTTA
>JAHWFO010041509.1:0-27226 GCA_023313115.1 Rhysida immarginata | reverse complement strand
AACAGGTTTCCAGATCGATTCGGGGGTGGCTTTCTTTGGCCCCCTACTAGTCCTGACCTAAACCCATGTAATTTTTATCTCTGGGAGTTCCTTAAAGACAGTGTGTTCACTACAGCATCAAGAACCCTAGACTGCTGCGACAAAGCATCGTCGACTGCTGCACCCTTGTGGATGCAGAAATCCTGGATAGAGTTCACGAACAACTTCACCATTCGGCTGCGAGCAGTTCAAAACTTTCGTGGTGGCTACATTGAGCATATCATCAAGACTTTTCCACGGGAATAAAAACTCCGAACTGCCTAAAATATCATATTGAAATGCTAAGTTTGTAAACATTAATGGGTCAATAAATCATAGTACTGAAATGGTCAGAAATTGACTGAATCACCCTGTATTTCTAGATCCATTGTCGAGCGCGCAGTGAAGCGCTTCCAGGAAACTGAAAGTGTCAAACATCGTGAAATTCCTGGTCGACCAAAATTATCGACTTCTGACGAAAAACAGCTTGATGTTGCACTGTAGTTCACTGAAGATCCTCATCTCAGTACTCGTAAAGCTGCTCAAATACATGACATCAGTCACACGGCTGTGAACAGAATTTTGAAGGAAAAAAATGCCATCCTTACAAAATTCTTCTGATACACGAGTTGAAAGAAGATGACTTTGATCGCCGTATGGATTTTTGTTATTAAATGATGAGACGAATTGAGGACAATCCCACCTTTCTCATCAGCATTGTTCTTTTCCGAAGAAGTCACTTTTGAACTATTCGGTCATGTAAACAAACATATAAACAAACATAACTGCAGATTTTGGTCTGATAGCAATCCCCACTGGTCGCTTGTAGCTCATATGCGATACCCTAAAAAACTGAACGTCTGGGCAGGAGTGTTGAACAATGCAATAATTGGTCCATTTTTGCATGTTGGACGGGAAATTTGAATGCTGCGAAGTATGAAGATATGCTGCGGAATCAAGTACTTCCAGCAAACAGAGATTACAGAGGATAACTGACGATTCATGGTTTCAGCAAGATGGTGCAGAACCGCACTTTGCTTTAACGCTATAAACCGAAATTGTTCATTAATTTAAACGAAAATAAAGTTTGAAGGTGTTCCAGCACACCATTCCCACATAGCTCTGATTGCCGTTACGAACGCTTTCCATGGCAGATGGATTGGTCGAGGAGGACCTGTTTAATGGCCCCCTCGATTCTCTGATCTAGCTCCTCTCGACTTTTTTCTTTGGGGGGGGGGGTGTAGTTAAAGACACAGTTTACACAAAAGTCGACCAATAATATCTGAGGATATGCATTGCAGGATCCGAGCTGCGTGCAATGCGTTGGAATAATGAATTCAGATGATCTTTGCAACATCGCTAACAAATGTGCATATATCAAGAAAGACATGAGTTTGAACATTTATTATAACAACATTTATTGTACAACCATTGTTTACTTTCAGTGCCTCTTGTCTCCTAAACGGTTGGATCAATTGAAAAAACACTAAGAATAAAACATTTCTCAAATGTTGTGTACAATCTGAATATGCCATTAAAAATAGGGGTTTCATTGCACATTTCAAAGACTTCTATATTCGCCAATGGCGTCGGTTTTTTTTTTTGGAAATGGAATACACATAAAAATCCTTCAACATAAAAGTACAATAGTTCTTTCATTGAAAGTACTCTGTCAGATTTGTATTTTAGAAGTTGGCTTTTAGTTCACTTTAGGTGAGACACCCTGTATATAGCAATACATTAATTAATTCATGCTAGAAGTTGGCAGTTTTTATGTTTGATTTGGTTTATTTGACTTTTATTTTTAATTTTATAGTTTATACTCTGTTTTGGGTTCGAGTTTTATACAGTATATCACTTCTCGCTCTGCTTAAATGGATTTTTCTTTACTGCGAAATTAGTCTGAAATAGATTTGATCAATTAAAGCTACGTGATTTCTGTTCAAAGTAAAAAAAAATGCTGTATTTTCCTCAACAGTATGTCACTGAATTGCTATTATAAATGCTGATTGGAATTTTTTTTGGGAGAGGGGGAGCAATTATTCTAGGGGGCAGTTGTCCAGGCGAGCAATTATCTGTATACATATACTGCCTGACACTTGGACCGTCCATTAATGGACACTTGGGAAAGAGCTTTACTATACAGGGTGATTATAAAGTCACTATAAATTTTGGTGAAATCATTAACGAATTTCATTTATTTGCAGACCCAAACACACCCAAAGTGAATGTGTGGATGGGAGTTACTCAGTCAAAGGTCTATGGGCCCTTCATGTTTGCCGAGGGGACTATCAATGGTACCGTGTACCTCGACATGTTGGAGCAATTCTGGAGCCACAGTTGCGAGATGAAGGATTTAGGATACCGTTGTGTTCCAACAGGATTGGGTACTACCCCATTTGGCCAACATTGTTCGGGACTACCTGAATCGCGCATTCCCAGACAGATGGATTGGTCAGCG
This sequence comes from Rhysida immarginata, assembly GCA_023313115.1. Lineage (NCBI taxonomy): Eukaryota > Metazoa > Arthropoda > Chilopoda > Scolopendromorpha > Scolopendridae > Rhysida > Rhysida immarginata. Next base: position 24,747 of record JAHWFO010041509.1, on the reverse strand, counting down.
CTCGCCAAGACTATGGGCTCCACAGTCCCCAGATTTGACTCCCCATGGATTTCTTTGCGTGGGGTTTTATCAAGTCCAAGGTGTACCAGGTCAGGATTACGCACCATTGTACAGCTGAAACAACGGATTACAGCCGCGGTGGAGGACATTACACCGCAATGTTGCGCAATGTTTTCCGGGCCACGGTGGAATGCTGGGAGCTGTGCCGGGATGTGCAAGGGGGACACATTGAAATTTACTAAGAATGTATCCTGGTATGATATCTGGTTGATACATACTGCAATTGCTGCAATAAAACGCAGTTTTCACCAAAATGTATAGTGACTTTATAATCACCCTGTATTTGTATCCGCGGTAATATCGACGAGACGGATACTCCTAGTCCTTAGTAGTCACGGAACTTTTCTTTCGTTTTTTACTCTTAAAAATCAACATTTTTGTCTTACAAGTTACCATATCTTGCTAGAAAATAGTTAAGAACGAATGTATTTGATATCTGTGGTTGCATGCGGTGATCGAATGCAATGTGTCTTTTCTATATTTGATATATCGTTCGGAATATTGTTTTGGGATCGAGAACATAAAACTATACTGCAGATCCTCGTAATAAACGCCTCGTTTATCTAAACATTTAACTACGCATTTACTAATTACAAAACTTAACGAAACGAAAACCTGATAACTTGAAAACATTCAGAATTTGTGGATTTTTAACCTGATTAATAGTTCATTTATCACTCAAATTTTGGAGTATAGTTTCAAATGCTTTTTATGCGTCTTTTTGTATTCCATTTGAAAGTATGTTTATGGCACTTACATTTAGTTATATTCAAACCGAGGGGACTCTAAAATCCCATTATAGGAACCAAAATATCTTAATTTACGTTACCCACAAATTACAGTGATATAGTGAAAAATATTGAGATGTATATTAACTTAAAAGCAACTTCTTTGCTGCCTTACTTGTCTGTAATAAAACTTTTATGTTAAACGTTGTGATAAAGCATTAACCACAGCCGCTTCCCATTCTCTCTGGAGAGGACTAAAAGGAGTTAAAGTGTGGAAGAAGCAATTGTAAAATATTTAATGAACGTTGCACACAATCCCCTTAAGTATCCGGAACATCGATCCTGTCCTCTACCCCAGTAAAGAAATACACAGGAGAACATTTGGAGATGAAAGTTCTCACTAACGTTTCCGGGACTTTTCTACGTTTTGTTAGATTTCTTCGTTGTTATTGTTTTATTATGAAATTGCCTTTTAAGTACTTAAATTTCCTACATTTTATTAAGTTCTGAACTATACAAAAATATAACAAACTTATTATGAAATTTTTTTATGGAATAGTGTTTTACGAATGAATTAAATAATATTGTACCATAGAACGAGCTCCAAAAGAACTCAATAAGTTTTCCTCGGTGAATTTTCATAAAGGGATAATGCCATCCTACCGACAAGATGACACAATACAGTAGAGCCCTGTTAATTCGAATTAAGGTCTTTTCGGGTTAGCTAAAGTTTGTTATATCAGCAGTCGATGCTAAAACTTGTTATGAATTTAAAAATTGCTAAAAATTATGTGACTATGTAAAACTTAAAACTAAAGAAAGACTCTTTGACCACAACAAAGTATCAGATTGTATTTTTTTAATTTATACTTTGTTGTGGTCAAACAGTATTTCTTTAGTTTTAAGTATGAATTGATTATGAATGTCATAATACCTTATAAAACATGTATTATACACGAGCAATTGATAATATCCATATAAAATTAAAATTGTAATGTAATTTCGCCAAAAGGGCTTGAATCCATTTATGAAAGAGTGGAGCACTTGCTTTAGAGCATGAGATATTAGCAATTGAAATACACTATCTACCCAAAAGTAATAGGACACTTTCGATTTTAGACGTTTTGTCGAATATCTAGAAACCAAAAAATGTTTGGGATCATCCTGCAAAAATAGTGCTTGAAATGCATCACAGTTGTAGTATATGATTAAGAGGCTTCTTTTACTTATCTGTGTTCATTTGTATGAGAATAGCACGTATATTCTTGGAGATAAAAAGGTTTCTTTAAAAAAAGTCGAAATGTTTTCATAATTTTTTGTTTATAACATTCAGGTTTCAACCCAGTGCAATGCCATTTTCAGGAAACTTGACAAATTATAGTAGAGACAACACCCTCTAAACAGAATACAAAAATATTAAATATTTGATGAAATATGAGCAATTTCACTAAATAAGGTTTAACTGCGCATGCGCAAGCATTACCAAAATGTTCTTTCCATAATTTATTAACCAAATGTATAGAGCTACTCTTATAAAAAGCCCAAGCAAATATCATGAAAATTCAGAAAGATTTCGTCGATAGAATGAGTTGAATTTCAGTTGCTCTCAAAAATAAACAAAACGATAAGGGGCTTTCTCCAAATTTTTATTTTTGGATCGGACACCAGTATCAACATCTCCTTACGCTGATAAGAAGTCAATATGCCTGTAATGAAGTCAGTATGAAGTCAATACGAAGTTATGTGCTATTTTTACACAAATGAACACAGATAAATAAGTAAAACCTCTTAATCATATGATACCAGCTACAAGGCATTTCAATCATTATTTTTTACAGGGTGATCCAAACATTGATTTTTTGGTTCACGTTGTTGCTGGTCCCTATTTGCCTTCGGGACAAAACCTTCGCTGAAATATATGAGGTGTAAACATGCTCTTTACACCCTTGAAGTTTCAGGATGAATCGTCAAGTGTTTTTCTAAATATTTCACAAAACGTATAAAATCGAAAGTGTCCGATTACTTTTGGGTAGATAGATTTCGAGAGTTTGCAAGTGAGGTGGAATATTGTAAGTTTAATGAAACTATCTCTCCCTTGTGGTAAATGTCTTTTTTCTTGATATTTCCCTTGTGGTAAATGTCTTCGCCCAGAATTCGTCAAACTCTAACCTCCCCCCCTTCTTTTATAGGCAATTACACACCTTAGTTCCTTCTTTTATTTTTTTATTCATTGCAGTTGGATGTTTTGTTGTATAGGATGATACGAAGTGATCCAAAAGTCAGTTCACCCGAAAATGTTGAAAGTTGCAGATTTCATTTTACAAAGCGTTTTCTATTCCATTTCTATACTATCAAAACAGCTCGATTTAATAATTACGAGATTGAAGTTCGATTTACTGCAATACACGATAGGATGGTGGTATACCGGCCCCCATTCTAGCAGTAGAATATAATATAAAATTAATGATAGTCAAAATGGTTTAGTGGAACCATTATGGTTCATTGGAACTTTCAATGCTAAAATATGGCATGTAATATATCAAACAACTTGAAATGATGTGTCATGAATGAATATAACGTAAAATTAATAATAATCCAAATTGGTTCAAAGCTACATGGTTTAATGATATCATTATGGTCAATTAGAAACTTTCAATGTTAACATAGGGTAGTTGAAAAATATGGTTCCGCGAATGTTTTAGTTTAGCCTTCGGTACTTGGTTATGTCATTTCTTAATGGTTGATTTTTTCCTCTTTTATATTCTTTTTTTTTAATTTTCGGATGTTAAATAACCATTGGGTTTATAGGAAATTTAACCCAGCAGAAGATCAGCCTACTTAGGCTTTGGTTGGTGTTCCAAGCTTATCAGTAAAGTGAGAAACAAACATCCACGCCCTCAGCGGGAGTAAAACCCGCGACTCGCAGATGTAGAGAGCGACATCTTAACGCTCTCGGCCACCGAGCCGGTTTTAAATATATATTTATGTTGTTTATTTTCATAACTTTCTGTTGAAATTCCACCAGCAAAAAATTAACTATAATTTCATGGGAGTTAAAAAATTATTACGTTCAAAATTATTTTTTATTTAAATTTTATTTATGTCCAAAATTTAATTAAAATTTTATGTCCAATATTTTTCTCGTCTCAATTATCATCTGAAATTTTAAATTACTAGTTTTAATTAAAGGTCTAAAAATTATAAAAAATTTGCAAAGCATCCAAATTTTTAAACTATAATCTGAAATTATAATCTGAATAATAAATACACAATTTTTTAATATGTCTAAATCATAGAACGACTAAAAGCCTGACCAGAACAAAAAATACCAAAGCGCGACTCTAACGTCATTCTGGTGATAAATCGGCGTATTTTTCCTTCCAGTCTCCTGTTTGAGACACAGACTGGAAACGAATATTTCTACAATAATTCCAAATAACTTTATCAAGTAAATTAAAATTTATTTTATCTATTTGTCATGGAGAATTGCTTAGAAGAATTAGAAATGCAATTACTTATATTAAAAAAAATTATTTCAGATGAAGGCTGATCCCATTTCGGTAGATAGTTTCACCACAGAATAAGAATAACAGAAGTGACACTCCTAGGGTTTTCCATTGTAAGCGATGGTAGGGAGCAGATGCTCATTTGCTGGTGGCACCCTACAGCGGCTGTGATGTTACAATACGAGCAGACGCTCATTTTTCCAATGTGTTTCTATGAGTTTGTCTCGTTTACCAGTCTTCTTTTTCATTTTGTGTCGATTTTTAATTTTTTTAATTAAGTAAAACACACGTATGTTCTAAAATGAATAAAAACAAATCATTTAGTATTGCAGAAGAGCTTTTTTTTAATGGAATATATAAAAGAAAAATGGATTTACAAAAACATTAGCTTACAGTCACTGTAGGATAAGATGAATTATGTTAAATTCAATAATAAAAATTCACCTCAATTTGAATTTAAAAATTAAAAAAAACAAATTAAAAAAAGATTTTTTTTGAAAATTAAACAAAATTATATTAACCTGAATTAACACGGGAGATTCCTAAAGTTTTTTTTAAATACAATTCCACCCCAATTCCAACAATTTACAATTTAAATTCATTTTTAATGTAAGAAGCAAAATTATTTTAAGCCAAAAACTACTTTTAATTTTTAATCACAAACAAAAATTTATTAATGAATTTAAATTGTAAATTACTAGTAATGGGATGGAATTGTACCTAAATTAATTTTAGGTGTTTTATTTAATTGAAGGTAATAGAATTTTGTTTAATTTTCAATAACTGTCTTTTTTGAGTAGGGGTGAATTTTAATTATTGAATTTAACATAGTTTTTCCTCAACGCCAGTATTTTTATATGTTAAAGGCCTTATGCTCTACAGGACTACAGAAGAGTTGAAATTTGAAATTTTTCTGTTCCCTAAAAACTAAATGTAAAAACTTTGTTATACTCTGAATATTCAAAAATGAAACTGTACATATAGATATCAGATATGGGTCACTTTCAAATGTTTCCTACTCTTTATCTCTGGAGGGGAAAAAAAAAAAAAAAGATTCAGATTTTATTTTCAGTGAATGGTATACTCTCGTCCTGAAAAACGAGTTAACGATATAATCTTTAACTCTTGCATCTGTACAGCTGGTAGGGAAAGAGATTTTCTGTTCATTGAAAAGCCTAATCAGTTCAGCTTTCACGCCCGTTTTGCATATTATTTTGTCGAACGTGCTCATAAAAAAAATCTTCACAACTTTGAATAAAGATGAGGAATTCGTTTGATGGCGCATGTAATTTAGCAGTGGCTGCACAAAAATGCCCTTTTCATTTGGGACCCATTTTTTACATGAAAAAAAAATTCATTCATCAAAGAAAACAAAACCCAAGGCTAATCTTGGTGCGAAATTTTGATATAAAACATTCTCAAGCATCATTCCACAAATTAGAAAAAACACAGCACAAACGAATTGCGAATGAACGAAGGTAACTCTTTAATTTTCACTACATACTAATACTTTTTAAAAGATAAGTAACATCAAAAGATCTTTTGGTCTTTGCATTGTAACTTCGAACGAATTATAATACAAAGCTTTACAATAAATAGGTAGCAGAGAGTAAAAGCTGACTAATTTCGCTTTTCTTGCTAGCTTTATCAAAGTGGCAAGAATGGAAAAAATAACACTTATGTTCAAAATTTGTATGTAAATTGTTACTTTTCATCTTCTTGTTACTTTGATAAAACTGGGAATAAAAGCGCATCTAGTCAACTTTTGTTCACTACGATGTAATGCAAAGCCTCTAAAAGAGTATATTTATTATTTATGTGTTAGCTTAAAAATTTTCCCTCAGTCAGTAAAATCACAATAAGAAATTTCAATTTACGGTCAATGAACACTGCAACATACCGTATTAGTAAGTTTTAATGACGTTTTTTTTTTTAAATAAAAATAGTTAACCTTACTTAAAAATAAATACTTTTTTATTAAAAACCGCTGCTTAATAATATATTTTTTATTATTATTCACTTTGAATTCTCGAAATAATTCATGTTTTCCATTGGCATTGTGAAAGATCGTCTGCCACGTCACAGCCACCAGGGCGGTTATACAAAATCACTACCATGGAATCCCTTAAGTGTCACTTCTGTTATTCTTATTGTGGTTTCACCATATGTAGTTCTATTCGTTATGACGACAGTAGTTGAATGGTGCTAGAAATTTCGATAAGAAAGAGAATCTGCGAAAGGACATGCTTGTGTTGCAGCATCAGATGAAAATGTGAGACAGTTGGGAATTGCTTAGAACACCCACTTTACAGTCCCCATTTGTCCCCGTGCGTAGAGTTTGTTTTTACGCAATAACCTCCCTGCCTCTTTAATTCAACTTGAGTTCCTCAATATATAACTCTAAATATAGAGGAACTCTAAATTCAACTAAAGCTGTATATACAGAGCTTTAAATTCAACCAGAGAGCTGCGCCATCACTCGACGTAAACTGGAAAAACAAGCGCCATCACTTGACAAACAAGCGAAGATTTCTCGAGTATTGTATTTGCTTGAATTTTATTTTATCACGCCATTTTTTTCCCAATAAAAACAACAAAATAAAGGGCAATCATAACAGGAATAACTTAACTATCTAATAAATTGATGAAAAAAACGCATTAAAATGGTTTTTAATACTGAATAATATTTAAACTGAAGCAATAACTCTTCTCTCCAAAATACAATGTCCCAAATTGATGTATACACTCTTTGAAACGTTATAAGTCAGCAACGAAATGAGATAGAAACATAAGGTTGTTGTATTTTATTCCTTAAACTTCTTAAGCCCGTACATGTTCAAAATGTCCACCTTCTGCCACAGTACACTCCCAACACCGACGTCGAACAGTGTGACATACCGACTGGATTGTAGCTAATGGAATATCATTGATGGAATGTTCAATCTGATCTCTTAATTCCGTCATTGTTTGTGAGTTTGTGGCGTACACCATGTTCTTTAAAGTTTCCCAAAGGTAGAGGTCGATAGGGGTTAAATCGGGAGATCGAGGCGGGAACTCCGTAGCACTTCCTCGCCGTTTTATCCATCTGTGATTGAATGTGTGATCGAGGAAAGTTCTCACATCGACATGAAAGTGAGGTGGAGCCCCTTGTTGGCGGTGGTGTACCAAATTCAACCCTCCAACATCGTTGAACCTCAACAAAATTCTCCACTTTCCAATAACACTTCAGTATCCACTTGCGTACATCGAATGAAAGTCTCACTGCCATTTTGGTTTATAAACAAATGAACAACAATGAACGTGTTGCTATGCTTTTCCAGCGTCGTCTGGATCATACACAACAAACATTATACAATTTGTATTTCTATCTCATTTCGTTGCTGAGCTATAACGTTTCAAAGAGCGTATACATCAATTTGGGACACACTGTATTTTACAATATTTTTTGTGGATAAGAGGTATTTCTTCAGTTTAATTGTTCTTATCTATAGTTGATTGATTCTTCAAACTGAATAACATGATTTACTATAAGCATTTTAAATTTTTATATTAATGCGATGTTTTTGTTGTTGCAATTTGGGAAATACGCACGCATGCTGAACAGGTCAAACCTTAATTTAACGAGTAAAGAGAGGTTAGATTATTATTCGCATCAATTTTGCAGTGGTTTCACGTGATGATGAAACAACACCATTTGAACAAAATATACATATTGCAAACGTATTTATAAACTGTAAACGATATAGTAAACAAAAACGCAACTTATTGCAATGTTATTGGCGACTACTCACTAAAAGTGGTGGCCTATGTATTCGTTTCCCCAACTAAATTTTTTTTCTTCTAAAATCGACTTAAAAAAACTCATGTTTAGAGAATATACATTGAAATTTTGAATGTGTCCTAAATTGCATATTTGGGATGATGAAAAGTGCACCATGGGATAGGCCACCCACAACTTCCTATTCATTGGATTCATCAAAATTGACATATCTGCTTCGGTTCAAAAAATAAAAGGGGGGCTCAGACTTTTGTATTCACCCTGTATAAAGAAAGTATGGACAATCATTGTTGCAGGCAGCCATTAGAGGGATGTGCCTCTGAATTTGAATTTGCTGCAAAATACAACCACTCATCATATGAAATAGGAATCAAAACGGCTGCCTGCAACGATGAATTGTCCATACTTCCTTTATACAGTGTCTGTAACCTAACAATGCCATCTGTTGGTCAAAAACCGAACAATTCTAGCATTACCTTTTTTCCCTGGGAAAAAAAAATCCGACTTCATTTCAACCGTTTCTGTGCAAACAAAATCTCTTTATCTGCATTCGTGTGCGAATTATTGCGTTTTAGATTTTTTCCTGATATTTGGATCACCCTGTGGTTGACAGTAAAGGCCTTGGCCAAATATGGCCTTACAGCAGACAAAAATAAAAGCAAATGGAAGCTAACGCTAAAATAAGGTTTAAAAATTAATTAGGCGGCGAATTAATTACGGCATCGTTATCCAACGATATAAGGGTTTTTAGCATCAAAATGTTACGAGCAGTAGCGGGTCGTGACTATAATAAGTGGAGGGGCACAAAATTTTCAAATATATTAATGGCTGCTAAAATCCTAGGCCTTTTCGTTCAAAAATTATAGCCCAGGGGCCTCTGCCGGGACTTCAGAGGCCTATATCAGTTTCCTTGTATATTGTCTATATTTTTTTAGTAAGGCACTGTAAAAATACAAAATTTCAGGTTCTTAGGCCTTTTCGTTCAAAAGTTATAGCTTGATTTGTATTTGGAGCCTCGCGGCCCCGGCGGGGCCCTAGAGGCTTAAATCACTTTTCTTGTATATTGGTTTTATTTTTTTAGAACCGCACTACAAATTTACGAAATTTCAGGATTTTAGGCATCTTTGTTCAAAACATAAAAAAGAACCATGAAATTCATACAAGTGGCCCCTGAAGGGTCCCGGGCTACCCTAGAGGATTCGCTATATTTTTCGCACCGTCCTCTTTATACGGCCTACGTGTGTACAAAATTTCGAGCCTCTAGGTCAATTCTTTCAAAAGTTACGGCGTGTGACATACACACATCTGTATCGTCGTTAATAGGGTTTCATCATATTACATACGATGCTAAAACTCTTAAAATGTCCCAAAATTTATATTTTCATTCACAAAAAAATATTAAGCAAAGAAAAATTGTCTACATTTGAGGCATTTTAAAACATAAAAACATTGCTTTTAAACATTGCATTTTATATTATTACATTTTTAACGCTTCCATTTGCTACACAGCAGTCCGGAAAAAAATCATTATAAACAATTGAAAAATTCTTTAATGCCGTTTCTTATTCCAGTCTATTGTCGCCAACAATCGATTCTTCTGGGCGTCAGTGATTAAAATTTTTCATTTTATAAAACAATTATAAACTTAGCGGAGCAAAAGTATTAAAGGTGATGCATGTTATTATGAGGTGATTGTTTATATTTTTGAAAATTACTTTTCAACCCTAAAGATTATATGTACAGAAAATTAGCTCTAATTTTAATCGTAAGTAGAAAAAAAACCTTTTTAGAAATAAAAATATGTAAAATAATGTCTTTGCTACGCCTTTAAAAGACCTGAAGAGATTGATAAAATACTCGAGAGATCACTTAATGTTCTTCCATAAAAAAGAGATCTGAAAGGATCTGAAATTTTCGATTATTCAGCTATCAATTTTGGTAAGACTTTTTAACGAGTACTCTAATTGGTTAATCATTGTCATTGATTGTAGGTAAATAATATGGACTGTTGAGCTTTATTCCAATTTATATATTTTTGCCGGCCAGATGGCCGAGAGGGCTAGGGCGTAGGCTTTCTAGTTCTCGAGTCCGCCTGGGCGTGGGTTTGAATCCCGCCGTGGGCATGGATGTTTGTGTTTGTCCCGGGCTGCGTACTGTTATAACTTGTGTAAAAGGCGCAAAATGACCTTAGTAGTCGACGCCAAAATTTCTAATCAACCAACCAACCAATTTATATATTTAAGTGCAGTTTATACGTAGGCACACACTTTGACCTATCGTTTCTCGGGTGACGCAAAAGTCGTGCACCATAGGGATATAGGGTAAATAACTGACTTTTTTCTGTTATTTATTGGAATGCAGCGATTGTAAGGAAACACGGACATAAGTTAACAAAGGATGAACGAGTTAGCATACTGTTAATATATTTCTGCAAACATGTCTTTTGTTTATTTAATAGAAAAGTATTTTAATAATTCAAGGGTCATAGCACCAGTAATTTACTCAATAGAGTATCACCTCGGCAGTCATTGTTGTACCAAAGCGTGGAATTCACTCACGGTTTTGCCCGGCAGATCTGACCGGCGGATGTACCCGCCGGGTACATCCGCCTGTGTATTTCATGGACGCTGGCAGGATCTGCCTGCCCACCGCCCGGCCCGTACGGCCCATTTTTCCCGCGCGTGTATGGACATATCCGCGAGTGAATGCAGGCGCCCATTTCAGTAGCCAATGGGAAAGCTTTGACACACGTGTTTTGCGAAAAAGATCTTTCTGGCATGTCTGCATGTACAACAATCAGAAGACAACTGGCATGTCTGCGTGTGCGTGCCCAAGGCCGGAAACGCCCGCCGGTCAGATCCGCCGGGCAAAACCGTGACTGAATTCTACGCTTAAGAAAACTCAACCATAACAATGTCAATCTGTTATTAGGAGCTTTATCAAAAAGCTACTTAAAAGAATGTATGCTTGGTCTGTACGTTTATCCGGCCGACTGCCTTTTGCACGATAACGTGAAAACGGATTAACTTTTTCAAATTCTGTTTTCAGAAATATGACCAGCAAGCTCTTTGCTCGGCTGTATCAACTTTTCAGGATTTTTCGTGGACCCCTTCAAGCCGAATTCACGTGCTAAAGCAGTGACCGTAAAGATAATGGCATGCCATATAACAACCGATTCGTCAAGATACTTTCACTTTCTGTTCCTTTGTCGACGCACGATTGCTGAATTGCTCATAAATTATGAGTCATAATACATTAATAATTGTATTTCTGCTTCACAGCTAAAGCCCATCTTGGAATGTTTACAAGATTGTATTAAAATTGAGCTTCTTCGATCGCTACATTGACTGCTAAATTCATTATTCCCCAAGTCTCCGTGTCTACGCTTTGTTTATTTACATTCATCAATAGCTTTGTCATTTGCTGAGAATATTTTTGTTGAATACTATCACGGCCTTCTAGAAATATCAACCTAAACATGACGACAGTAATATATTGTTGAAGCACTAAAATTGTTACTTTGAACTACAGATATATAGTAAATAGATCGCTAGAACCCGCCTCTTCGATGAAGCCAAGCGCGCCATATTGCTTCACTACAAAGATTATGCTGTACGCGTTCTTATGATTTTATGAAAAATTTTTCCAACTATTTTAAATTATAGCCGCTAGAAATTATGTTTAGATAGGGCTACTCTGCAATTGGACTTAGAGATCAATTTGTAATTTTTGTTTAATATCATGTTATTTAAATTTCAATTAAATTAATTATGTATTTCTTATACCCATCAGTTATTCGTTTTTATTTTTCACCTACAGGATTATTGATAATCTTGTTTTCTTTCTCACAGAAAAGCAGTCTATATTTTTTAGACTATGAATATTTAACATGAATCGTTTCAAATAATATTTAAAAAGACTTTAAAAAGAGAATTTTTTTTAATAATGCAAGTAACAGGCTAACAAAAACACCAGTAACTTTTGACCCATACAAAAAGATCCATGACTTTTGGCATGTGAGTGTAAATAAAATAAATATTCACAAATAGTGACATTTATACTCTGTCCAACGAAAGAAAAACTGGGCGCGTCCAGTAAAAATTTCCAATTTCAATTGCTAGTAATTTTAATTTTACTTAGCAACAATGTCTAACAATTGAAATCGGAAATTTAATTAGACACGCCCAGTTTTTCTTTAGTTGAACAGAATATAAGTAGAAGAGGTGTAAAAATAACTATAAATTTTTAAAGATGGTCAATCTATTATAAACTGATCTTTGAACAATTTTTCCATTATTTAATGCCTTTACTTCGTATTGAATCTTTATGTTCATGTATGTTTGTGATATGGCTTGAAAAGTGTAGTGAGGTAAGATGGCGGAAAGTGGCTTCACTAGCAACAATGCTAAACCTCAAGCTCTGGCGATCTATTTACTATATATCTGTGCTTTGAACTTCTGTAACAGCACCATGGAAGAATAATAAGGGAAGCGCCCCTTGTAGGTTGCACTTCCAATGCTAAAATGAGTCACTAGCTGCTATCGCAGCGCACCTGGTGGCCAACACGATTGCGCTTACCTATGATCTTTTATATGATTACTAGCAGAGGTACCCGGCGTTGCCCGGGATAATTACACTTGTAGGTAAAGAGAACAATCTCAGAAAATTAAATTATAACTCCCAATTAATTAAATAATAACTCAATCAATACAACACAGAGCAAAGGGACTATCCATTCTACGAAAAACAGGAAGTGTATGTGATATACCGGGACTTTATTTAAACTCTTGTTGACTTGCCTCACCACAGCGGAGCATCACCAGATACTTTAGACTCAAGTTTTTCTTGCCCTGGACGTAAAAGCTCTCATACCTTCTTGCTCTATTTAAATTTTGAAATATCTTAAAAATAAACACATGAAAACGCTTAGAATTAATACAGTAAAAATTCTTAATGAAAATTCGAAAAATTTTTTTTTAAAGACTCACAATGGGATGGACCTCTCCAAGGATGCCACTGCTAGTCTAAATAATTTCTTACTCACATAATCTTACTTTAGATGTACACTTGATGTTCGTAGATTTCCCTTTCTTCTCTCGATATCTAGAATCAAAACTTGGCCATTCAGCTCTTTGTGTAGTCTAGCAATCGCCGATTCTTCTATTGACATGCTTACCATTTGCTCAATATAGCACGGAGCTAAAGGAGTGCTTTCTCTGTCGTCTTTCCACTCTTTCTCAATAGTCTGCTAACCCTCCATTATCTCCAGTTACTGATCATTTTTAAAGATTTTCAAGAAATTGTTAAGTACTAAGAACTCTCTTTTCTAGGAAAAGCCTGAATAACAGGAATTCTATGTATTGTTACGAATTGAAATTTATCTATATTGCACAAACTTTTCCTTTCATTGTAGGTCATGAGATATATATTGTTGATCCCTACCTTGTGTTGGTGCATTGCGTGTTGATACCATTGTTGATATCTATTGTTGCACAAACTTTTCCTCTCATTGTTAGTCATGAGATATTTCTCATTAATATGCCCTGCCATAGCCATGAATATCGATTTTTTATCAGTTCTAGACATGCTGACTGAGGGAAAGAGCAATAATGAACAAAAATTCTTCAAAATAGCATTGTTTCAGTTTTTAACGCACAAAATTAAATATTTATTATATTATTTCAGCATTATCATACAAAAAAGATTCTCGCTCAATGAAAACAAACATTCGGGTTTCGTGGGACTCTGGTGGCCAACATGATATCTCATCCTATATCGTGTGACGCGATTTCTTGCAAGAGGCCGCCACCAAGATCCACAAGTTAATAACTCAGGTTCTATACCATCAAAGATGATGAATTTTGGGAGGATAAAATTTGATCGAATTTAAACGTGTAGTTTCTGAGTTACGCATTCAACATCGTAACACGTGCTGGTTAGTTCTCGCATGTGAGCACTGTTACGATTTTGTATGCGTAACTCGGAAACTACTTGTTGGAATGTAATCAAATTTTAACGGTATACACAGTTTTATGTACCACATGGTTCCTCCAAAATTCATTAACCTAGGCGTTACAAAACTTGAGTTATTAACTTGTTGATCTTGGTGGCGGCATTTTTATTTCTGTTCATATCTCAGTTAGCTTTCAAAATCGGACCCATGGTCATATGAACTTTTTTGCTTAGAATCACCCATACTACCTCCTCTAAAAGTTTGTACATTGAATTTTTAATCACCCTGTATATGAATTTTAGTGTTATCTACGTTACCATTCTTAGACGTTAAAATAGTACGTTCACAAAGTCACTGATAGTTTTTAAAGTTGTCAGCAATTTCCAAAAAACGTTTTCAATATAATCCTGAATCGTTGAGATCATTTCGCAAAAATCCACACGGAAAGATATAAAGCCAGTAACTGGGCGAGAAAAAGAAATTTGTTGGGCGAAATATATGGAGTTACATCTTCTAGTAAACTTTGTACTTTTATGAAAGAGTCTTCCAAACGTGTGATGCTGTGAGGCAAGTTTATTGGCAGGCGTTGAATGACTGATGATTTTGGCGGGCATTGATTTTATACAAGTAACAAATTAGTTAGAATGATTTTCCTGTTTCCCTCGGAGCATTATTGAAAAAGAGCCCTCCGTTTGTTTCTGAGAACATTCTCGCTTTTTATTTATTCCAAAGATCACGTGGATTGGATCAAGGCCCTCTATAATCATCAGGCCAGCTCACTGAAAAAAAGGCAACAATTGGAGGTCGACTGTCTGCTTGACTGTCTGTGTGAAATAAGCTGAAATAGAAGGATTATTTCACAAATTTGCTTTAATCTTCTAACAAAATCTAAGTTTTAGAATTTTGTTAATTAAATGACTGTTTCAGTCAAAATACTGGCAATATACAGAAACCGCTAAAAAATGTATACACACTTCAACAAAAGAAAAAACTATATCAAAATTGTAACACTAAATTCTTACAGGCATCAAGCGATGAGCATAAATCTTCTTTGACTTCTGTAATTACTACAAGTGTTCAAAGTGATTATCATACGCGTTGAGATACTTTTGAATACGGCGAACAGTTGCTCCTATGTATTTTCTTAGCAAACTCTTATCAAGTAATTTCTCCTATGTCTAGGTGGCAGTTGTGGCATAGCGAATAGAATTAATTCTATTCGTTATGGTTGTGGTCTTCTTTTCTCGGGATCGTCTTCATTCAATGCATGTAACAGAATGTAATTTCGATTTTGCTGTCACGAAAAAAAATATAGATGACATCTAATAAGTGTGTATACATTCTTTTGACGGACTCTGTACGTGCAAATAAATATACACTGGCTGACAAAAAAGTGAAGCACCCAGAAGGAGTGGTTGAAAGTGAATGAAACGACATATGATGAAAGAACATGTGACTTTTTTGTACTGATTACAATATGGGATGAAACATATAACGCCGTTGGCAGTACAGGTGGAATGCTGGCCCCAATGCATGCCCTTATGCGGTTCGGAATGGTGTCAAACAGCCTTTGGATCCTCTCCTGAGGCAAGTCAGTCCACATTTGTTGCAGCTGTTCCTCCAGATCCCGCAGGCTGGTACTGGGACGGAGTCGCCTTCAAACGTGTTCAATGATGGAGAGATCCGGGGATCTTGCTGGCCACGGGAGGGCCTCATCATGCTGTAAGCAGTCCATAGACAGATGTTTTGTGTGTGGGCGTGCATTATATTGTTGTTACAATGTCCCAAGGTGCTGTGCCAGAAGGGGTAGGACGTGCGGACGCAGAATGTCTGTGACGTATCGCTGTACCGTCAAAGTCTATCGAAGCATTATTAGAGGTGACCTGAACGCATATCCGATGGCTCCCCACACCAAGATGCCAGGGATTACTCCTGCGTGTCTCTCCACAACATGGGACGGTTGTGCCCTCTGCTCTCAACGCCGCCATACTCGAACGCGATGGTCATCGGAGGTCATGGAGAATCGGGACTCATCACTAAACATGAGGCCACGCCATTCGTCCTCTATCCATGCCTCCCGGGCAAGGCACCACTCTAAACATAGGCGTTGGTGTTGTGATCTTAATGGCAACCGACGCATGGGTGTTATGGAGTCTCCAGTACATGTTCGCGGATGGCGGGTGCCGATGCCATGGGATTCCGACGGTCCTGCCTTGGGGTGGTGTTTGTCGGTCGACCCGAACCTGCACGACGTGCTTGAAGTGTACCCATTGATTCCAACATCGGGCCACTGTGACATCTGAATTGCCCACATGCCTGGCAATTGCACGATACGACCAACTAGCCTCATGCAGTCCCATAATGCGGCCCCTGTCAAATGCTGTCAATTGGTGGATAGGATGTTTAACGCGTCTGCGAGGCATCGCGGGTGCTTTGTACGGTACAGTAATCCTCTCTGAACGTCTTGCGTAACTATCAGACTCACAACAGTTGTCACCTGGTAACAACTTAACAACAACATGGCGGTGACATCACGAATGCACTCTGGTGAGCGTTCTAGACATTACAGATCCTTGTGAATCTAATCGTTTACTCACACATCAATGGTATGCATTTGTACCGAAATGGATAATATTGGACCACTCCTTCTGGGTGCTTCACATTTTCTGTCAGCCAGTGTATTAATACTTTTTCAAAGTAGCGTTATCTATGGAGGAATAGAAAAAGCGCCTTTTCTATAAAAATATTTCGAAAGCACGTATTATAGAAGGTGTATCTAAACAAACCCCTGTCACAATCTTCTGGTGGTGATTCCCAACAGCGAGATGAAATCAAAAGTTCATATTAACATGGTTCGGATAACGAACCGTTTATGAGATTTCCGCAGTTAAATGTGAAGATTCAGCAGCTGGTTTTGCTACTGTGTGGATGGCATGTAACATGCGGAGAAGCTACAACAAATGTCAAAATTTCAGCAGAGGGATTCCCCTCTTAATGGTTAGTTACAACTGAAGTTATTAGCAGACGCATCTGCTAATAACCAATAAATGGGACGTTATTTCAAGAATTTGTTGTAGCTTCTCCGCATGTTACCTACTATCCGCAGAGAAGAAAAACCAGCCGCTGAAACTTCATTTTTAACTGCGGAAATCTCATAAACGGTTCTTTATCCGAACCATGTTTGTATGAACTTTTGTTTTCATCTCGCTGTGGGGAATTACCACCAGACGTTTGTGACAGGGGTTTAGATATGTCCTGTATAGTTAGAAATCTGTGAAATTAGTTATTGAATAGACTAATTATTTAATAAAGCTCTATAGTATGTTAAATATAGCGTTCGCTTGCTCCAGGCCCTTCTAGCCACTTCAATGCTCAAACAAGCTCACAATCGTCGCCATGTTTTTTCAGTAAGCTGGCCTGGAATAGGAGGCCTTGATTGGATGGCACGCAACAAAACATGTTAGTGCATGCTACTAATATAATGCCATCTTTCGGCACTGACAGAAAATAAGTGATGGACCTGGTCTCAGAATAATTTAAGAATAAATTCAGAAAAAAATAGTCTCAATTGGTCCCCTAGGCAAAATTCAAACAAACAAATAGCAATGCCATATTCTTATATTTAAAATTTAAATTATAAATAAATAAAGGAATAACAGTTTTATTTTGAAAGGGGGGGGGGGCCGCTGAATTGTCTTAAAAGTCACCCAAAAGATACAAAGAGCTTATAATGTTTATTATAACAGCTATTTTGCTCTAAAGAGATTATTTCAAGGTAACTCTGCCTTTTTGCAGTAGACGATAGCTTAATGGTCTTGAATTTGCTTTTGATAAAAAAAAATTGTTTGACGACTATGTGGTAACTTTTGAAATGGAACTGATTCTTCTTCCTTTTTCTCTTTATGGCAGGTTTTCTCCATGATGATAAACGAATCAGATGTCATGCCTCAGTTAGACTACGGCCTCGTCTTTGACTTCGAGAAGGCGTTCACAGCTGAACACAAGCAGAAATGGATGGCGCACCGGTGGCACTGGGCTCTCTACATCTCCATCTGTTACGTGCTCGTGGCGCATGTGGGTCAGCTTCTCATGAAATCGCGTCCCCCATTCGACGTCCAAATTCCACTGACTCTCTGGAATGTTGGCTATTCGGTTTTCAACTTTCTCGGTACGTTTCGTCTCTTTCCCGAGTTCTATTTCGTCCTGACGCAGCTGGGCTACAAAGACTCCGTGTGTAACGACAGCTTCATCTTCAGTGAGGTAGCATCCTTCTGGACCTGGGCTATGGTCTGCAGCAAAGTGCTGGAACTAGGAGACACGGCGTTCATCGTGCTCAAGAAGAAGTCCCTCGATCCAATGCACTGGATTCATCACGCCACTGCGCTCATCCTCGCCTGGTACGGTTACGGCCATAGAATAGCCTGCGGTCGATGGGCTGCCTTCACTAACTTCGCCACCCATTCAACACTGTACTCGTATCTGGCTTTGAGGACCTTGAAAATACCTCTTCCTAAATGGGCTAGTATGTTGACACTATCCCTCGAGATCACTCAGTTGCTCCTCGTTCTGGTCGCCCTCTGCCGGCTGACGGTGGCCTACATGCTCGAGGAGCCTTGCAACATCTCCTTCTGGGCTCTGACGCTCGGGCTCATGATCTACAGCGTTGACTTAATTCTGTTCTCGAACTACTTTTACGCCATGTTTTGGCCCAAACCAAAGAGAAAGCAGGCACTGAAATCTGAATAGATGAACCTCTTCTGATAGTTTTAAAGTCTGTCTCACGATTACAAGTCAGTGGACTAGTTCTTATGTATCATTCAAAAACATTTCAACGAGAATTTCAATAATGGGAGCAGTAGTAGCACTAGCAATTACCATTTTTAATAAAAGTGAGGCAGTGCAATGCTAATTGACTATTCAAAAACAATTTTAAAAATTAATTTTTTAATGCATTTTATTGTGATGATGTTCTAATTGAAATATTTACAAACACTTGTAAAAAGTCCCAATGCACTATGGTTAATTTCATGCGGTAGATATTGTTTGACTAATTATGTATTACAGCAAACTAAATAGTGCATAAGGACCATATCCTCCTCTATTTACAATAAATATTTGTAATTCAAATCAAGCTCTAAGAACCATTTAAATCTTTGTAAATACAATTTCGGTTTTTATAGGATTAAAGCAAGTGGCAAGCTATAACAGGTTAACTATAGACAGCCATCATGTTCGTAGGAAGTTTTAGACTTTAAATACTTAGTTTTAATGGTGTATATTATGTAACTAATGTCCTTTTACAGTAGAAAATCAAGTTCGTGTAAATCGAAAAACAATTTACACCGAATGGTCACTTCATTAAAGGCACCATACTCTCAGGTCATTTAAAAGTTCTTACGTCGTTGACAGTGAATAGCATCTGAACCCATTAACAAACATGATTAGTATCCTCACACCTATTCCGTTGAGAAAAGTCTTACATAAATTGTTTTATTACAATAAACGAGCGGTAAATCTACAATGGTGACTGCTGAAATCAAAATTAGAGCAGCATTCCTTTTTGAATTCAAACTGGGTCCCAATTCAACTGAAGCATGCCGAAATGTATACCAAGCTTTTGGACAGAATGGCTTGTCAACAAGAAAAGCTGAGTTTTGGCGTTCAAAATTCCGGAATGGAGATGAATCCCTCGAAGATAACCCCTGCTCTGGACGATTGCCTGCTGTTGATGAAGGTGCATTGAAGGCACTCATTGAAGCTGATCCACGCCAAACATGTTACGCATTAGCCTGACAACTCCTTGTCCGCAGGAACTAGGCATTACCATCTTCATATACTGAAAAAGTAAAAAAAATAAAAATGGATACATTAGTCTTTTTTGATCTGTCAGCAGCGAATAAAGTGCAAAGGCTGACCACTTGCTCTTTCTTGCTCTAACGTCATCATAGAGAGCTACTGCTGGACCGAAACATTACATGCGATGAAAAATGGGCCTTCTAGAATAATATTCATCGGTCTTACCAATGGCTTTCACTTGGGAAACTTTCTAGAAATATCCAAAAGCAGGGCCTACTCCGAATGAAAAAAATTGCTGACTGTTTTGTGGGCAGCAGGTGAGTAGTGCGCTTTTCAAATCTTACAGCAAGATCTAAGCATTACAGCTCATATGTGAAGCGCTAAGCGACAACGGGTTTATCAGAAACTCCTCTAACAATAGCCCCTCATTGACATATTGCTACAGGACAATGCATGAACCGTACTCGCCTGACATCTCTCCGACAGACCTGTTTAGATCATTGAATAATCATATTCGCAGACGACAGTTTAGAAATCGTCATGCTCTCAAAATAGAGTTGCAATATTTTTTCACCTCCTAAACTAAACATTTCTATCAAAGATATGGGATTTACACATTACCCATCCGTTAGAGACATGTTATTGATCGTGATGGGGCTATGTTGATGAATATATCGAATATCTTTACATGTTATGTGAGTGCAAGTATATCACTGATAATGCGCAAGAACTTTATAAGTGACCTGATATTAACGAGCTGATTTTGATCACCGCTCTGTCGCTATAAACGATACACTAGGTCCGCAGCAATCTTGGGGTAGCTTGTGGCATTAAGAAATATTTTCAGTACAACACTGCTTTGCAATGAAATTGCCCCACCCATAAGGAATTATCCGAATGAGCCAAAAGTAGGTATACAGCAAGAGATACATCTGAACACTCCTTTATTACGTTATGGAGCCAAGACGTGCACTCGTTTGTACAGGGTGTCCCAACGGAAAGCGGCATTAGTAGGTTGTGGCATCACCTCTAGCGGCGATGCATTGTTCCAGCCGCAGGTGTAGGTGATCGTACAGGTGGCGAATATCATCTTGGGGTACGTCTGCCCAGGCCTAGTGAACCTGCTGTGTCAGTTCATGGAGATTCCTGAGTGATCGTAAACGACCTCCCACCATGTCCCCCACGTGCTCAATTGGCGATAGGTCTGGGGACCTCGTGCACCATGGTAGGCAGTTGACATCATGTAGACATACCATGCTCATGTTTGCCGTGTGCGGTCTGGCGTTATCCTGCTGAAAGACTGCGCCGGGCAGTAATACGGGCTGCAGAATCTGTGACGTACCGTGCTGCTATCAAGGTGCCTTGGATGGTAACTAAAGGCGTTCTGGTATCGTAGCCGATGGCACCCCAGACAATGATTTCGGTATTGGTCCACGATGGCGATACCGGATGCATTGTTCATTGGCAAGTTCCAATAGTCTGCGCCACACCGTCCGCGTCTGTCGTCGGTGTCCAAACAAAGCGGGATTCGTCGCTGAAGACCACCGGGCTCCATTCCATTCGCCAGCCCACTCGTTCACAACACCATTGCGGTCGTATCGCGCGGTGCTCAGGTGTCAAAGGAACATACAACAATGGACGCCTGGCAGACATTGTCGCGGCATGTAACCGGCGTGCTATTGTCGCTATTGACACTGGAGCAGTACCGGGAGCAGTATTGTTGTCGCAGGGTAATGGTTCTATCCGCTGGCGCTGTTCGCAGTATCCGCCTATCGGTACGAGCTGACGTGCTTCTCCGGCCCCAGAGCCTGGTCTTCTGGCACATGTGCCTTCCTCTCGCCATTGCCTCCAATATCGGCCTACCTTTTGGTTGATCATCCAGCCTCGGAGAGGCCAATAATCCGATCTCGTTCAAAGTCCGTTAATTGCGTGAACGGTTGTCGGATTACAGTACTTGTACGTTCACGAGACAGTTGCTTCCTCCCTACTGCATGGAACGTCTCGCACAGGCATCCGGACACCCTGTATCAACCCAAATGGTCACGTCCCGTGAGCATGCATCTAATCGTTTACTAGTCGGAGATAGACGACCCCCCCCACTAAATATGGGTAAGGTCGGATAACTCCATTTGGTGGGGCAATTTCATTGCAAAGCAGTCTATTTGGGGACCTTGTATGAGCTATTGTTTAATCTCCCTCCATCGGGTTGTGGAGTTTCACTTGGCAGGATGGCCATGGATTCATGATCTATGCTCCATATCCCTGTTCTGCGTCAGCATGGATCAGGCTACTATTTTTCGCTTACAGCTATTCAAATTCGATGCTCCTAGATTTAAGCAGGTGAGAGGTCCTGTTTTCCTGCGATATTAAGGGCATACAAGATGACCTTGTGCTTGCTGATGATGTATTAGAGACAAAGATCATCTACTTGTGCATTCGGATATGACTTTTTCTGCACTTGAGTGTTATCCCTTCTTATCTCTTTTAATTACAAGCCCAATTGAACTTATCTGCCATTTTGTGAATGTCCAAGACACTGTTACAACTGAACATCCAAGAAATTAGCTGCTTACCTGTTTTTCTTGCCCGTACGTTCGAAATCGTTCAAATATTTTGTCTTACCTAGTATAGATAAAAAAGTTTATGCCTTTATGTTACGTCACCATGATTTAACATTCCAAGTTAGAATGGATGGTGCATCCAATAAAGTGGCCACTCAGTTTATATTTACATATTCTAATAAAAATGTTTAACAAAGGCTTCATCAGAGCTTACCGCTGAGTATAAGCTATGAAAAACTTCTAAGTCTACGATTTGTTCAGAAAATATCTGCTTCAGTGAAAATGTCGAAAGTCGAATTCAATTAATCAATGCAAATAGAAGAACTAAAATTTTAAGGTCTGGCATTATGCGGGTATCATCAATAGTCTTTGTAGAGCTCATTAGTTTACATTTACATTTTGAAGCGTTTTAGCAGGTATTTCCGGAGCTGCATTTAAATTGGTAAGTAGACTTGCATATCTAATTTGCCCGATAGTTATTCGCTATGAGCTTAGGAAAAAAATTTGTTGATTCTGCACCTGATAAACGATTCTGCTGATGACTAGAGTACTGCAAAGAGGTTGGCGACAATCGTGGAGTTCTGCTTTAATTTATATAATTATAATCATGATTCATCTAACATTTCGACATTTTTACCGAAGGTAATTTTATAATAAACTGTATGTATAACAGTGTTCAAGTTCAACTGCCCTGGCATAAGATAACAGTTGAGACAAAGATTCATATAAGATATGAAGCTCATCCTTGAACAGCAAACGATCTAGATTTCCTGCAGGCATATTTTCGGCTGCGTGTGATGACCCATCGATACCAACAGAGTTTCTAGGACGGTTCATCGTGGTAGACCGACAGTCCCGCTATTGCTTCTTGTGGAGACATCTGAAGGAAAGAGTCTACCGCATTAATCCAGGAAATGCAAATGAAGCTGTGAGCGGCCATTGTGATAAAATTAAGCATATTAAAGACGTCCTGCATACAGGCTACCCTGCGCATTCGTATATACAAGGTGAGTTGGAAAGTCTGGTGAATAACTCGGAAAAACAAAACAGGGACAGGTATTTCAGAAGGGATATTTTACTCTCCTTAAAAGTAAGCTCCCTCATGGCCACAATACAATTTTGACATTGTTTGTACAATTGTTGCATAGCGTGTGAAATATCCTCTTTCGGTATTCCTGAAGCCTCGTCACAGCCGTTTCAATATCCGGAAAGTCGAGAAATCTGTGTCCTTTCATTGTTGACTTCAAACGAGGAAACAGGAGGAAGTTCGGCGGTGACAGGTCTGGAGCATACGGAGGGTGGTAAAGTTTTTGAATCTGTTTTCGCGCGAGGTCGCACATCACTACAAAGATGAAGCAATTCCTCGCGCGAAAATAGATTCCAGAAATGTACGACCCTCCGTATTCTCCAGACGTGTCACCGCCGGACTTCTTCCTGTTTCCTCGTTTGAAATCAACAATGAAAGGACACAGATTTTTCGACTTTCCCAATATTCAAATGGCTGTCACAAGGGACCTTCAAGAAGTATCAAAAGAGGATTTTTCACACCCCATGCAATAGTTGTACGAACGATGTCAAAAGTGTATTGTGGCCATGAAGGGGGCTTACTTTGAATGATAGTAAAATACAGGGTGATTCAGTCAATTTCTGACCATTTTACTCGAATGACATGCATTAGGGATAAACAATTGAAAATATATGAGCGCCATATCGAATTTCTAAATAGTTGGAGGTTGTATTGTTGCAACGGCGCTGCATGAAAATCGTATTGTTGAAAAATGGCGCCCACTTTATCAACAGAGCAGAAATGCAAGGTTGTCGAATGGTATTTCGAGACAAAATCACCTGTAACCGTGCAAAGAAAGTTCCGGAAGGAATATAAGTGTCGAGACGCACCAAGCAGGCAAGCATTCATGGATTTTGTCAAGCAATTTCGTGCCACTGGATGTGTTAAAGGCAAGAATAAAGGCGGGAGCGAAGCTCGTGTTCGAACGGCCGAAGTTATCGAAAATGTTCGCACAAGGTTGGTCGATTCCCCTACCAAAAAATCTGTTCGCCGCCTATTCACTGAAGAAGGGCTGTCGTATACCACGACTTGGCGAATTTTGAGAAAGGATTTACACCTGTTCCCGTATAAGATCCATGTTTATCAGGAGTTAACAGACACTGGAAGACAGAAGCGACAACAATTTGCGATGGAGTTTGGAGCAGAAATGGAAGCCAATCAGGACATTGTGGACAACCTGTGGGTGTCAGATGAGGCCTTTTTCCATCTGTCAGGTGATGTTAATAAACACAACGTTCGTTTTTGGGGTTCCCAGCACCCTCATGAGATCCATAAGTCACCTCTTCATTTGGCTTGGTG
>JAHWFO010041484.1:225036-256380 GCA_023313115.1 Rhysida immarginata | reverse complement strand
TTATTCAATTTTAAATTCTTTATCCGATATCTTGTAATTTTTCAAATTTGTATATTTACTTTCCTTTCCATATTTTATTGATACCTTAGTTTACGTTAACTCCGGATGAGTCTTCTTCTAGGTCCGCGTTTTCAATTTTGTTTGTGTTATGACATCACTTTTTCCTTTATATTTCAATTAATTCTGCTCTCAAGATTTCCTTATATTTTCACTGTTATTGGTTCCTTATCCAACCATTCTCCTTTCAATGTCGCCACTGTACATTTTATATTATTTACTATTTGTTATTTCTTCATCCAATCATGTTCTCATTCTGTACCATATTTTCTGTATATAAAGGCTTATGTCCTCTTGTGTGTATCCTTGATAAAGCCGGGAATACATGGCGAAACTAGTCGGAAACTCTGTTCTCCCTTTGTTGTGTTGTAAAGTCTCTACCAATTTTATCGATAGAAACAGCACTATGGACCCCTTACTGAACGCTTATATTCGTATGTATGAACATTCGCCGCAAACAGTAGAGGATGCCATTGTTCTTTTAAATCGAGTTGCACATAATAATGTTCCTTCATTTTATTAAATATTGAATAAAACTGTTTTACATTGTTGTCGGTCTATTATTTATGTGAGTTTATTTTTACATTTTATTTATTGTTTATTTACTCATCAAGCCAAGTAAGTTACTTACAAAAAATATTCGCCTTAATAAGAGGAGTCTCCACATGCCAAGTTTTTTCAGTTTGGTTCGCTTGTATGAACATTATAGTCATTTCATTTTTTCATTTTTAGAATATTATCTCTAACTAGGCTTAACCATTTATCATAAAAATACGTCAAGGCACAGTTTATGGTACCCTCTAAGTATGTATTAATTTCATTTGATTCTGCTTGTTGCCGTTTCGGAGGAGATAGCTACACAAAATTGGTCTTATACGCACAAAATTTTTCAAAATTTCAACATATCTTTTCGAATCATGAGCTTTCGATTCAGATAAGAAAGGTGGGTGTTGGGGGAGGTTATTCACGAAAGGGGGGAATTAATGCCGACAAACTAACCCTATCGGCCCATTGAAAGTCGACCGAATGGAGTATAACCGTTAATTCTTGATTTCAATACGCTAATTCTTAATCCAAGGTTTATTGAGGAATGAGATAGTACAGTCAACTAAAGGAAATAATCCACACGAGTTTAATACTTAATATTACATTTCATGCTAATGTGTTGTTTTAATTATAATTATTTAAATTTAATAATGTTAACTCTAAATGTAATATTAAATTATTAAAACTTCGAGTAAAATTCAAGTGTGGATTATTTCCCTTTGATGACTGTACAAAAAAATATTTCTATTCTTTGTATATTTTTATTTTCTTGTCGAAATAATATTGGTTGAGGCAAAGGGAAATTGGTTGTTTTTTATTTTCGATTTTTTTTGTGTTGAGGTAATAAAAGTATTTTGAATGATTTATTGAATCCTCAATGTGTAATCGTTTTCATTTAGTAGTTTCAAATAATTAAGTCTAATCATTTAAAAAAAAAATCTTTACTTTTAAACTCTTTATCAGGCAATACTAATTAAGATGACAATTTTTTATTTAATTTGCTCTTTTCAGCATTATCTTAATAAAAAATTGTAATTATAGAATGTTGCAAAATAAAAAGTTAAAAAAATGAATTTTCGAGGAAAAGATACAGCGATATTTTAAGATATGATTTAAACGCTATTGGGGAATTTTAAACCACTTTATTTTTGTATCTAAAATTAAGTACTGAGTAAAAATATAATATTAACAAAATCTTATATATAGTGCTAAATTTTAAATTTTATATATTACATTGGATTTTAAAATTTTATATTTTATTTTATTTTTTGAATTTTGAATATTGTATTAGACCTGATTTTTTTTTATGAAACTATTAATTTATATATACTTTCTTTTATATTTATAATCTGTCCGGTTGTATTTTAAAATATATCGATTTTTGAGTGTGATTATTTATTTATTTTTATATTTATATTTATATGCTGTCCGTTTGGAGTCTAATAAATAGCGATTTAAGTGTGATTTAGATTTTAAACCAAAAATCTCACGAGCAAAACTGCTCATTCAATTTTGGTAGATATTATAAATTTTATAAATTATTATTTTTTTTATCAGACCTTTTGCAATAAGTGCTTCTAGAAAAGCATTTGGGAATGAAGTGCAATAAACTGTAATAATAAATTGGAAACTATATTAATATCCTAATAAGTGAAATGTTTATTATCGATATACGTTATAATGACAGAACAGTTCCAAATGTTTACGGTAACAGTTTACTGTGGAAAATTAATGATAAAATTAACAAAATTCGCGTTATTTTCTCTCTCTCAGCTAGGGCCCAAATTGACCGCAGCGCTGCTAGTTCATGAAAAATCCGTGACAAAAATGGGCGGACCTTAAGCTAGCGATGCATCAACATAGTATTTTTTATATTGCTCCAAAATGAGCCATGATAAAATCGAAATTATTGAAATGAATGAATGCCTGGAATGCCTATTGTTTATTGGGAATAGGTTTTAGTTCATTTTATTATAAACAAAATGCTTAATTTATTTAAATTCACAGGTATGTCGAAATTTGGGTGGGGGAGGAGGTCGGTGAAGCTTCCCTACTTCTCCTTCTAATACTATGATACACGTATCGATACCAGCATCTTAGCTTTGCTGAGGTCGAATTTCGAGTTCATTCAGTGCGTGGTATGAGTTTTGTTACGGTTTAAAAAGGAATAGAATATAGAAAAGACCCGCCAAATGCGAAGACTGAAGACTGAAGCCATCAATCTTTTCGTTGAAAGTGGCTGCTTAAACTTGCGCGGATTTGTTGGAGATCGTGGATCGTGCCATTCCAAGGACTTGCGTTTGCCCTCAGGTGTGAAATGGCACACCCAGGTTTCATCCCCAGTAACAATTTAGTCGAGGAATTCATCGCCGTGTTGCTCGTATCGAGTCAAGAAGGACAACGCTGAACCCATGAGATTGCTCTTGTGCTCGTCGGAAAGCATTTTGGGCACCCACATTTCACTAAGTTTTACGCGCCGATCTTGCCTGATGAAACCATCGACACGTGATAAGGGATCTTCGGTGATAAGGGATGGGCGACCTGACCGCTGTTCATTGTGCACAGTAGCTCGTCCCTTTTTGAAGTTTCGAACCCAACGCCTTACAGATGACTCATCCATAGTTATTATTATTATTATTATTATTATTATTATTATTATATTAGAAAATTGCATCCTAACAAAGGATATTTGGCAAACATAGGATAATTTTTTCATTTATCCTTCGACATATTGCTGAAATGTTGAAAATGCATTATACGGAAAGAACGCAGCTTTAAATTTAGTTCAATTTACGGCGGGACTATTTTAAACCTTTGAGTCTGACGAGTATGCGGGCTATCATTAATCCAATCTTTTACATAATGCATTGGATGTTGGTCTTGAAAAATAGCATGATATAATTCCTTCAATCTGGCATACATAATTAATTTGCTTAATGTTGGTATACTATGTGTCTTACATATTTCCGTAATCGAAACATATCTAGTGAGATGAAGGGCCGCTCGTATTGCATTATTATATGCCGTCTGAACTTTATCTGTAGCCGCCGACCATATTAAAATAGCATATTGTAATTTTGGGACTAAGACTGCCTTTACTATCTTAATCATTTCTTTAATCGTTAATATGGTTCTCAGACGCTTTAATAAGAAGCTCAGTCGATTCAATTCGATAATAATATTTTCAATCATCGGAGTTAATGTCATTTTATTATCGATGACTATTCCTAAAATATTGCAACTTTGGTCAGCACAATCAGCTTTTCTGTGTAATAGTAATATCTTGGTTTTATTTTGATTAAATTTTAAGTTATTCTGGGTATACCAATTGTTTAATTGATTACTGTCATGGTGAATCATTTTGTGTACAAGTGTAGTATCCATTCTATCACAATCCTTAAACAAAAAATTATCATCCACAAAGGAAATTAATTTAGTGGATAGACGTAAATCATGTATCTCGGCAGTTGCCGCAGCATAAAGCACCGTAGCAGTCGGTGCACCTTGTAGTAATCCTCGCGAAGACATATGCTCAACAGTATGTGTATCATTTTTTATATAATTTACTCGGTCTATAAAGTAATCCTGCAGTAATTGTATCGTATCATTATCAATTCCCATTCTTGTTAATTTAATAATTAGTTTATTCCTACTAACTGTGTTGAAGGCTTTTGATACGTCAGTGCTACTAAGTAACACACACGATCAGCATCCAAAGCATTTATAACATAGTCCAATATATGAAGAATTGGGTGTATAATTGGAGTCTTTGGCCGACCCCCATACTGTTGCGATAATAATTTTGTCATTTGTTGAAATATTAATTTTCCCACAATCTTTGCAATCGCCGAAACAATGCAGATTGGTCTATAATTTAACATATTATTTATATCATCATTCTTAAAAATTGGAACAATTAGGGTCTTCTTGAACTCTTTTGGAAATTGCTTATTTTCAATAATGCGCTGGATCAACCATTGCAGCAGTAGATTACCATTTGAACCCCAGTTCTTCATTACAATTGGTGCTAATATCCCATCTCTACTTGTTGTTTTGTTTTTCACTTGATATATGGTTCGTCTAATTAGCGCTAGAGATATTGTAATCTTGATGATTTGCTTGTTTCTTAAAATCCAAATGACTGTTTGGATTATCCACCCACTTTAAAAACGCTAGACTCTGATCAGTTGGAAACTCTTGTTTAACCTTTTTATGATTTTGAAGACATTGCCAGAGTTGGTAGGTGTCGGCTTGTCTGTCCATTATTGTTTTCCTTTTAGCTTGACGCACTTGTTTTTAAAATTGTTTATTTACCTCTTTAAGTCGCTGTCTGTTTAAATGAGTAGGATCAAGTTTAAAATTTTTAAATGGTTGCGTTTTATTCTTCTAACAATTTAATATATCTTTAGTTACCCATGATGGCCTGTCTTTTTTATTTCCAATTTTGCGAAGTCGTAATCCGGCTAGTTCCCGTGCCGTAAACTTCCGTAATTCTGCGATGAATTTCGCTGGGACGATCACTTTCTGCATTCAAAAAACGGATGACAGCTCGCATTTGGCGGGATTTTCTATCTTCTTTTCCATTTTAAACCGTCACAAAACTCAAACCACGCACTGAATGAACTCGAAATTCGACCTCAGCAAAGCTAAGATGTTGGTATCGATACCTGCATCGTATGCTTTCATTTGGATCAGTGGCGCCATCGATATGCGTAAACGAGAACTACTTTCTGGACTGCCCTCGCACATTTGGTTTAATTAAACAAAACTAGTTATTTTTACATAAACGCTATTTAGTCACAAAAAGTACATATTTGTCCATCTTACATATTTGTCCGTAATTTGTGATCCCATTTTAAAATTTTCAGGAAATGTAGATAATAAACAAAAGAATAACATTTCTTTTTTAATTTTTTAAAAAAACACTTTCATATTAATTCTTTAAAAAAAAAAAGTTTTTGAAGTGAAACTTCTTATGCAGCGACAACGACTTGGGGATGAAATGCTTAGAATGAAACGTTTTTCGCGTTACGGAAGTGACATAGTTCTAGCAATCCAACCTTCATTGTTTGCAACAAACGGAAAACACTGCTTGTTAACATCCGAGATGGAGCGTGACCGCCGAGAGAGAGAGAGAAGGCCTCCGCAATGAAAT
Source organism: Rhysida immarginata (assembly GCA_023313115.1). Taxonomy (NCBI): domain Eukaryota; kingdom Metazoa; phylum Arthropoda; class Chilopoda; order Scolopendromorpha; family Scolopendridae; genus Rhysida; species Rhysida immarginata. The sequence goes on along the minus strand of JAHWFO010041484.1, from coordinate 250,622 downwards.
GAAATCAGGGCATGGATGAAAGAAACAGGATGGACGACTCCTATGAGTCGTGCGTGAGTTTTTTTTCAGTGGCGCCCTCTGGATTCTTAAGTGAAAAATACCTAAACGTTTGGTTTCGCTTCGTATGGTTTCTGTTTACACAGCTGTTAGAGGAGAAAAGCATGGCCGCCTATCGCAAAGATATTACGTATTTCATTTGAGTTCTTTTGAATTTTTTTGTATTAAAGTCTTTTTTATTATTTTATTGAATTAGTTTATTGAAATATTAAGTTTTGGACTTACTATTAAAATTACATACGATTCTTTTAACAATGAAATAAATTTCTTACGGGTTTCAAATATGTCTTCCGATTATTTATCTGATTCTTTTAACAATTTAATTATATACGTATAAAGTTTGGTTTTAAAAATTATATTTAAAATTACATTAAAAGATATCAAAATGAAAATGGAAAATATTTCTTCATTAAATCATAACTGTACACATGATCTAAATATATATTATAAGTTTCAAAGAAATCGCAGCTGTTTCTGGTCTCCTAGCAATATGTCAACAATAACGATGAGCCTATGGACAGCTTTTTCTCTTCTCCCTAAGCAGACGACAGATGCTAGTTTTCATGCAAAAATCCAGATGTCGCTCTGAAATCAAACTTGCTGGGGAAGTATAGGGACTCGTCCATCCTGTTTCTTTCATCCATGATCAGGGTGACCTCTCGTTAAAAAGCACCCTCGTTTGGCAAAAATTACGCCCAAAGGCGCCCAAAATTATCGCCCAAAAATAAATACAACGTTTCTCTTAAAAAATTGAAAAATTAAAAAAAAAAATCAAATTAATTAAAATGAAAAATTACAAATTTTTTTTTTTAATTTAAAATTTTTTTAAACTTATAATCCGATTTCTTCAAATATTTCAACAACAGAAAACAATTCATTTTCTTTACCATCTTCTTGATCTTGGTTGTTTTTACTTGCATATATTGTTGAGTCAAAACGGAATAACATAGTTTGTGAAGGAATAAATTCATTACAACATTTTTTATCACAGTGTTATGAATCTTAATAATCATTATAGAACTCAAGTGAAGTGAGACTCATACGATTTTTTAGTCTTGTTTTAACACATGTCATTACAGAAAATACCCTTTCTACTGTAGCATTAATTAATTTCCATATTATTTTATCTTACCTTTGAACTCCTTTTCACTTTCCCAGTCTTTCTGATGCTTTTTTGGATATTTTGTCCATTTCCCCATTTTTAAATATTGCTTCTGTCAATATCGTCTGTTTTGCTTGTGCTTATCTACCGTTGGTGCAGTACGAGTATGATGCTAAACTAATTATACTATAAACTGTTCATGATCATGATCACCTATATATAATGTATAGTAGTTTGTTTTGTTTGATCACATATTGGCGGCATATGACAATATTACAGAAATATTTTTATTATATGTGGACTTGGATAATATAATATGACGTCAGCCCGTAACCAACGAGAAAAACAGGCCCCGACGCGGAAAAGTCACCTGATCATAGTAGTCCGGCCAACAATCCAACGTTCATTATTTCCAACAAACGAAAAAATATCAATTGTTAAAATCCAAGATGAAAACAATGAGGGTTAGATTGTTTCTCGGACTAGTATGGTCAGGTGACTTTTCCGCGCCGGGGCCTGTCTATCTCATTGGCTACGCGTCAGCCTGTATGACGTTTGAGTTTTAAACTTATCTCATGACTGATACTGCTATTGAAGCGCCATCTGAACAAAAAACGCACAAATAGCCCAAATTCATTATGAATCGCCCAAAAGTTGCGTGTTTTTGATTTATTCGCAAAAAAAACCGCAAAGCGCACAAATCAAATTTTAGGCGCAAATGGCCATTAAAAAACGCCCAATTTGTGGTTTATCGCCCAATCTGAATGGAATACATTGTTACTGCATCATCATAGACAGTGCAAATACAAGGCTTATTACGAGGGTTGGGGCAAAAGTCATGGCAACTATTTTTTTTCTTGAAGATACCAGTCCGGTTGGAAAATGTAACATATACAGACGAAAGGACAAGGTGTTAATCACTTGTGTGGACAATGAATAGCACTGAAATATCGTAACACACTAATTTATTACGGTAGTATACAGGGCAATATGGTCTTCATGGTGCAAAAGATGACAACACAGTACACATAAAGTTGACATGACAAACCTGGGCCTAAAGACCCTCAAAGTAGTCCCCTCCTACTGTCACCACACGCTGCCAACGATGTGGGAGGCGCTGAATACCATCAGCCTCAGCATTTGCTCGTCCCGAACGTTGCTCATCACTGGTTGACACACGTCCTTGCTGAAACTTTCCTACTCACCGTGCTACTGTAGGGCATTATTCCCAAGGGCTTCCACTAATTCACTGTGACATTCCATCGCATTTCTCCCTCGGAGAACGGCTATTTTGATGTAAGCGCGCTGCTCAATACGGATTACTCCCATCTCGCACGACACTCACCAACTAACTGATTTCACAGCCCTCGCTGCGCTACTACTAGCTATCACAGAGCCATCTGTTGTTCTGCATACATACTGTGCCTGCAGAACTTCCACACGACACATATACGTTTGTGATCCGTTCACATATCTACAAGAAAAAAAATAGTTGCCATGACTTATGCCCCAACCCTCGTATACAGGGTCTTTATAAATAAAGTTCCATTTTGACATGGCCATAAAAAAAAACTACTGGACCAAAAGCTATAATACTGGGTAATATTATATAAGTGGGCATGGGAAGTTCATACCCACCAAAAAAAAAATTAGTTCAAAAGGTCACCACCAGCATGGAATGGCGCTCTATGCAATATTCGTATACGAAATTAGACACGAAGACACAGGTGTAACCTGCTTTCAGTAAATGGTGGAGGCCACATTTAACATGTAACTAATTTTAGCAACGATTAAAGACTTGTTAACCAGTGATTTTAATAAAATAATGCAACAAAAGTAATTTTAAATAAAATAATGCAAAGCGCGATGAACAGGGGATTTGAGCAGTCGGTCTTTTGGTGTTGCCATTTTTTTCGGATTGTTTGAATTTGACTTCAGATTCGGATAGACCATCGAAAATTAGAATAGGAATGTCTCTAAGATCGACGCTCCGTCTCTTTGCCTTCATCGATAAAATTGAGTTTAAAATTTGAAAGTGAAGAAGTTTTCAAATTAATAAATAATTTGAATAAAACATTTCATTGTTGCGGAGCGAAGACTATCTGTAAAATTCGAAGCTCAGTGATTGTTGATTTAATGAAGTCATTCAATAAAACATTCCACGACGGTCCAACAGGAACGGCTTAAGACCCTGTGCCGAGATTATGTGCAGAAGAGGAAGACGTTGCCAGAATTTTTAAATGGGCTAGGTCATGCAATTAGACTGAATTGAATTCTAAGTATTTGTATTATTATTTTCGAGTTTTTTTATACTCTAGTATTATTATTTTTAATTTTTTACTTAATAAAAGTTTAAGCTGTCATAAGTTGTTTTGTTGTGGTTTCTTATATTACTGAAGAAAATTTCCGATACCTATTTTCGGTACAAATTTAAAACTAGAATATAAATGAATGGCTGTGATCTGGCGATAAACATTGTGGGGTAAGTGTCTATTTTCCAGTTAAGGCTCTAGGGGAAATATCACTGGAGTAAATGTCCTACACACCTTTTCGATCAACCCTCGTATCTTCTCTACATTTATTGAATTTTCTTTTAAAAACTTTTAATGAGTTCACATTGAAAGGAAAAAAAAAACCAAACTTTCAATTGAGTTCACATTGAATGTTTAAGACAATCGGATATTACCGCAAAATTTATCTTCTTAGGATGCCTTGTCTATCTGAAGAACTGTAATATAAAAACGGATGTACTGTGGCTTGGAACTCGAGCTTTAAAAATTAATATTTTCAAAACGGAGCAAAACACAGTTTTAAATTCTTTGCATCGCTTTTAAGAATGTATGTGTAAGATGTTAATAATTTTTTATCGAAAAAAATACCCACCATTTGAGAAGTTTGCATAAATAAAATATTTTTATTAAATTCAAATATTTGCGCATGCTTAATATAATTTTAAAAATTTTATATAGATTCTACAGTTAAAGAGCTTTCATATGTCACCAATCACATCTTTCTAAGTAAAATACAACCGAAGTTACAGTACTTCATAGATAAAGCCCTCACTCAAATTTCGAAAAATTTTAATGCCCGTAACTTCCATAAAAATGGAAAAAATTAATAATATTTGGCATTCATTACCAATTCCCTGGGGCGATTGTATATACCAAATTCCATTAAAATCCGAGAGGTCAAGCGCCAAAACTATAAAATTTCTGCCTGAATTGACGTGGAATGCAGGGTTGCCAGATCAGGTGGAATTTGGATAATTTAGGTGGGCACGTAGGTGGAATTGCCTGTTTGGTGGAATTAGGTGGAATCAAGACTGAAGTAAAAAAAATAAATAAACATGCTGTTGCCATAATTTCGACCATAGCCAATATACACTTTGTGGCCAAATTATTATGATCACCTGACAGTTTTAGGCAAATGAGCTATTGCGTTACAGCGCTGACGCTAGAGGGCTAGATAGCTATAAAAAGGGAACGCAGGTGAGGTGAACCATCAGTTGCACTCTGCTTTTTTGCAACGATATGGGCAAAAAACGTGATTTAACTGAGTTTGAACGCGGGATGATCGTCGGCACGCGCAGTGCCGGAACCAGTATCAGCAAAACAGCTGAACTTGTGAAGTGTTCAAGAGCAGCACTTATTAATGTTTACAAAGAGTGGACTACCAAGCAAAAAACCGGCTCTCAACGTCAAGCGTGTGGTCGTCACAGACTCCTCAATGCTCGAGCTGAAAGGAGATTGGCCAGAGTTGTCCAGGGCGACAGAAGAGCAACAGTGCGTCAAATAGCGGCAAATCTTAATCAAGGACAAGCTGTGACCGCCTCTGAACGAACTGTTCGCCGCTCATTACACCGTTTAGGTTATGGAAGCCGACGACCAGTTCGAAAGCCTCTACTGTCAGCCTTGAACAAGAGCAGACGTCTCCAGTTCGCCAAGGAGCACAAGGATTGGACAGTAGATGACTGGAAAAGGGTCATGTGGTCCGATGAGTCACGATTTCAAATGCATCATGCAGATGGCAGGGTTAGAATATGGAGAAAACAACACGAAAGCATGGACCCGACCTGCATCACCACGACACTTCAAACTGGTGGCGGCAGTATTATGGTTTGGGGAATGTTTTCTTGGCATTGTTTGAGTCCTTTGATTCCTCTGCACGGACGTGTGCTTGCCCAAGATTATTTAACTGTTGTCGCAGATCAAGTACATCTCTTCCCTTGTGTTGTTTTCTGTGATTTTTGTGAGGTTTTCGCCTTGCTCTGATAAACCAACTACTCTTTTATCCAGTGTTGGAGGAAAGAGGGGGGGGGGGTAGGTGTTATGATGAATGATAACATCTTGACAAATTAGGTGGAATCTGGAGAAATTTGGTGGAATATTAGGGGACGGTAGGTGGCGTTCGAGTAGATCGAACTGGCGACCCTGATGGAATGACCCACTGGAGAAGGGTATAATTTACATAGTCTATTTTGGATGATCTAAAAAATTACTATTTCTACACAAATTACAGAGGTTTGTGTACAAGGTTAAGCTGTGACATACGTTCCTCTGTTGACCTTGACCCCTCATTCCATTGCCTTTTTTTCCTTCATACACCCTCCTATCATGTTCTTTTTCTTTTATCTCTTCCTTATTTTATTTTATTCTGTTTCATTTTTAACTCGTTTGTATAATTTTTAGTGTTAACTTCAATCCTAATATGTCGCCAGTTTCATTCAACTTTTCAATTCTTATACGCATGTCCAAATAATTTTTTTATTTTTTATTAGATTTATTAAAGAATAGCTAATGAGTGGTCTGAGAGGATTTATTTAAACTTCTTCTTATTCTTTGAACAATTATGTCAACATCTATTACAAAACAAGTTGAAAGGTACAGGCCCTAAGGGTAATCCTTGCGGGACACCAGAAGAAATTCGATGTGTAATTTTAGAATTACACAAACTATTAAGAGTTCAGATGGGAGGCTTCTGAAAACGGAGGAGACCGTATTGCATAGGTGGAAGGAATACTTTGCATCTCTTCTTAATCCGGTGACAACAACAACTGAGGCATACGAGGTGCACCTTGGAGCAGAGAATAGTCACGGTAGTATCGCTGAAACAGAAGTCAGATGGGCAATTAAGTCCCTGAAGACTGGCAAAGCTGCAGGTGATGATGAAACCCGGTCCGAGATGTTAAAGGCCTTAAATCAGGATGGTATTCTATGGCTGACTCGAGTGTGTCAGGTTGCTTGGATATCTGGACAGGCCCCTAAGCAATGGCAGACAGGAATTGTGATCCCTGTCTTCAAAAAAGGAGATCAGAGAGATTGCAACAACTATCGAGGCATCTCTTTGCTCAGCATTCCTGGGAAAGTGTACGCTAAGTGTCTAGAGAAGAGAAGTCGGGAAACAGTCGACTCCAAACTGTCGGGGGAGCAGTGTGGTTTCCGACCTGGCCGAAGCACGACGGATCACATCTTTGCTCTAAGGCAAATCTTTGAGAAATCCTGGAAGTATGCAAAAGAGGTCTACGCTTGCTTTGTGGACCCCGAAAAAGCATATGACAGAGTTCCTCGGGAGAAGCTCTGGCAAGTGTTACAAGAGTATGGAGTGGATGGGCAATTACTGGTTGCTATCATGTCTTTGTAGGAAAGCTCTGAGATGTGTGTCCGGATAAATGGCATTAAGTCAAGACCGTTCACCGTAGGTGTTGGACTCCGCCAAGGGTGCGTACTGTCGCCCCTCTTGTTCATTATCTTTATGGACTGGATAGACAGGGGCAGCCGAGGCGATGAGCGTGTTTGTGTGGGCGACTGCCTGGTGGAGAGGTTGCTCTTTGCTGACGACCTGGTCCTCCTTGGGTCTTCTCCCAAGGGTCTTCTCGCACGAACCTTCAGCATGCACTAGACCGGTTTGCAGCCAAATGTGAAGAAGCTGGGATGAAGATCAGTGTGGCTAAAACCGAGGTTCTGGTCCTTTCAAGACAGCCTGCTCAGTGTGCTCTCCATGTTAGGAGAGCCTCATTGAGACAGGTGGAGAAATTCAAGTATCTCGGGATTGCATACACGGCAGGAGAAAGAATTCGATGCTCGGATCGGTGCAGCAAGCTGTGTCAGACGTGACCTGTGGCGATCCGTGGTAACGAAACGCGAGCTGAGTAACAAAGCCAAGCTTTCAATCTTCAAATCTATCTTTGTCCCCATTCTCACCTATGGTCATGAGGCTTGGGTAATGACCGAAAGAGTGCGATCGCGGGTACAAGCGGCCGAAATGAGATTTCTGAGAGGTGTGGCAGGTGTTACCCTACTAGATAGAGTGTACAGCATCACAATAAGAGAATCTTTAGGTGTTGAGCCGCTACTTCTCCGCATTGAGAGATCTCAGTTGCGCTGGTATGGCCACGTGATACGGATGCCGCAAACTAGTCTTCCTAGGCAGTTGTTATTTTCCAAGCCGGTGGGTAAGAGACCAAGAGGTCGGCCTAGAACCGGGTGGCTACATGGAGAATCTGGGTTCGAGTCGCTTGGATATTACCAGGGAGGACATGCACCTGATGGCGGAAGATCGCGATCGCTGGAAATCCTCCATAGGGCTGCTGCCCCCGCGACCCTAACGGATAAGCGGGTTTGAAAAGTAAGTAAGTAAATAAGTAAATTTTAGAATTATAACATTCACCAAATAAACAAAAGGTTCTACCGGCGAGCATCGAAGAAAGCCAAGAACATAAGCAAAAAAAGCTTTAATAATAGACCTTTGTGACTGGTACAGTCAAAAGCCTTATTAATTACTAAGAATGAAAACTGTGGATAAACAATATTAATATAATAGTATGCAATATCTAGAAAAGTAACAGAATAAACAGTTACAATGTGAATTTTTAATATAAATAATGATTACAAATGGAGCAAAACATAACCATAGCCTAATAATACCAAGAGCTCATAAGGGTAACACACATTCATTCCTACCTCGTACAAGTTGCATTTTCTCTGTAAGGATGCATTTCCGGAGCCATGTTTATAGGAAAAATATTGTTCCCCGCTACAAACTGTACATGGTATTTCATTCTTGACCTACTTTTCTGAATCACCCTGTATACAAAAATTGGATTCTCCTATTGAATCCTGGGAGGACTCTGGCGCCACAGATTAACGATTTTTCCTCCTTGGCTTTTTATGTTTTCCAAGTGTAGAATATTTAATTTTTTTATTGGTGACAGCTTTACACATTTTGAGCGTGTCGACCTATTTTTTAGATGGTACACGTGAGTGAATTAAATAATCCAAAATTTCCCTCATATTCTTTCAAAGCAAGAAAGTTTGGTTGACATTAGTGATTTCTTTATTTTGATGTTGAAACATAGGTTTGCCATTTTCACAGAAAATTTTTTAATTGAACCACCTGAAGCTAATAAAAAATTTGATGAAGAATCTTCAAATGTAGACGAGGGTGGATTAGTTCTAAACTTGAATGGTCGACAATTACGAACTAAAGCAGAAATAGTTGTGTCAAATAAATATTCAACGAAGAATTTGAGGGTTATTCATGTCAAATAAGATGAAACGGGAAAATATCATGAAAAAAAAAGAACAAGAAAAGCAAAATATTCTTGGGAAAAAAAGAATCTCCCAGATTTATTTATTTCTTTATTTATTTCTTAATTTCTTTAGAATTGATTTACAAAGGGCCCTGACCGGAGCCTGTATGGCCAGCTGGCCGACGTGTGAGGTCTCCGGAGGGGTTATTGTATAACAGATATTTGGTATTAATTTATAGTAAAGGTTTGGAATTATATACCCTTTTTTTTAAAAAAAAAAAAAAAGAAAACAACTAACAAAATGGTAATTTTATGGTAGTTCGAGATGGAGTTAAGATGGATGAGGGGTTAGTAATTAAGTATCTGTAGGAAAATGTATGAGATATTAAGAATCATTAAAAAAAAATTGGTTTATATATAGGGATAATTGTAAATAGTAAAAAGTTTTAGCAGGGGTTAGTAGGCATTTTATTAGATAGGAGCGAATATTTCAATAATTTTTTAAAAGATGCACTTGTGGGAGATAATCGGAAATGTTCAGGTAAATTGCCCCACCATTTGACGCCGATAAAGGAGATGCAACGGCGCTGGTAGTTATTTCTGGTAAAAGGGAGTCTAATCAGGTGTGACAATCGGGTGGGTAGGAGTGAATGTTTTGTTGATGACATATTTCAAAAGGAGTAGAAAGAATTAATTAAAGGTTAATAATTTTATAAACGAATAGGCAAAGTTGAATAATATAAATTTGATAGATGGTTGGAATGCTCAGGAGTTCGAAATAATGGGAAACAGAGTTAGGCAATCGGATGTTAAGCAAGGTTCTTAGAAACCATTTTTGCAAGCGATAAAGGCGTAAGAGATTGGAGTTCGTAGTGGATCCCCAAAATTGGACTCCGTAGCAGAGGGCTGAGTGTATTAATGAGTTATAAAGAAGGATTAGTATATAGGAGGGAAGAAAGCGGAGATGAGATATCATTCCTTGTCTTTTATTAAGTTTGGTTAAAAGAATATTAGTATGTAAGTCCCAGGTAAGATCATGTGTCAAATGAATTCCTAAGTATTTAAAAGTATTCGTGGCTAGTAATAAGTGTGAATTATAGTAAATAGGCAAATCTGCGGGAACATTTAGCTTATTCCGTTGGAAAAATAGCATGTATTTTGTTTTGTTGAAGTTTAAGGCAAGCGAGTTGGCTGAGTTCCAGTTGCTTAAGTTAGATAAAGTTTGATTAATATTAGTGGTAAGAGTTGCAATACTAGAGTCGGCAACAGCAAGGTTGCATCGTCGGCATATAAGATTAAATTTGAAGAGGCAAGTGTTGAAGCCAAGTCGTTGATAAAGAGGTTAAATAATAATGGGGAAAGGATAGAGCCTTGCGGGACACCTATATTGCGAATCAGTAATGAAGACGAAGTATCATGGGAGGTTAGATAATAGGAACGATCAGTAAGAAAGTCGATGAGCCAGTGAAGTGGGGGGCCGCGGATATTGAAGAATGAGGTTAATTTGTGAATTAGAAGTTGGTGAGACACGGAGTCGAAGGCTTTGGCGTAATCTAAAAATAAAGAACCAACATAGCTGTTTTTGGACATGTGAAAAGATATGTATTCAGTTAATTCATAGCAGGCTGTGTCAATACTGCGGTTGGGACAGAAACCATGTTGAGCTGATGATACAAATTTTTGAGAATATTGGTAAGATAGAGATTGGGCGATAATTGTAAAAATCACTATTGTCACCATTTTTAAATATGGGAATAATTTTGGCAGTTTTGAGTAATTTGGGAAAAGAACCTGTGGTGAGTGATAAATTAAATAAATGCATTAGTGGAAGAGTTATGCTAGATTTTACTGCGATAATGACATCTGGACGAAAACCTAAAGGGTCGGGGGAAGATGAGGATTTTAATTGCATTATTACTTTTGATATCTCTTCGGGATAAGTGGGAGGAACAAAGAAAGAATGGGGAGTCCGTGGAAAATTAAAAGAGCATGAAAGAGGAGGGGATAGGGGCTGAAGAGGAGTAGGTAAAAGAATATTAAGGAACTCAGACAAAATAGAAGAAGTTAGGCTTTGAGGATCTGGTAAGGGGGAGCGCGAAGAATGGCGGCTAGAGAGAAGGTTGTTAATCGCATTCCATTTTTTTTTGTTTGAGTTAATTTTATTAAACAGTTGTGCATAGTAATTGCGTTTGGCATTTTTGATGATATTACGCAATAGGTTAGAAAAAGTTCGAAATTTTTTGTTGGTTTTAGGGTTAGGATTGCGCCGAAATTTGCGGTAAAGAGCATTTATGTGTGTTATTTGGCGAAGAATGTAAGTATTTACCCAAGGTTTACGGAATGGTTTAACAGTTTTATGGAGGGTGGAGGCAACATGGGGAAAGTAGCGGTCATAACCGAGACGAAAATGGCCGCAAAATTTTACAAAGAGTAGATTGATTTCAGTGGAGTTTCCAAAAATTTCTGCCCAGTTGGTAAGTAAAAGGAAGGACTGAAAAATTGCTAATCGGGGAGTGTCACGGATAAACTAAGAAAATCACTTAGAGCACGCAGTGGAAGGTAAATAAGTGACAGGGGTCGGAAATTTAAACTGATAAGCAAAATAAAGTTTATTCAATGCATAAATCACTATTGAAAAATATGAAATAAGCAATCATAACACAAGATGCCACTGGCATCAAAAGACAAAACTAAAAATAAACCTTTGACGAGCTCCGCTCCAACTAGGAGGGTATAATGAGAAAACAAATGCAACAATTACAGAAAAACGGTAATGAAGCAAAACTTACAAACACTTCTATTCACATAATAAACTTATTATGAATATACTCAGTAATCAATTGGCTAATGACCAAAATGGACATAAAGATAACGCTACAATAAGTATAAAGGTTATACGTAACGAATTATCACAATGGCTACAATTAATAACACTAACAATCGCTGTTATGCTTCAGCTAAGATAAATCTTTAACATTAATAAATATAGCCCATCTATAGCTTAATAATAAAGATTAAACCGATTACATGCTCGGGAAATAAAGTTTCTGAACCCGCTAACTTTACAATACCAGATTATTCAATATATGTATGAAAGCAACACGTTACTTGAGATAAAAGTACAAAGCACAATTAATGAAGTCACCTCTATCAGGGAAGAGTTCCAGTGGGAAATAAACGCCCACTTAAATAAGTCGTTTATGAGGGAAAGACACATAGTCCGATGCACGGGACTTTTAGGTAAGCTTAACAAATATGTAATAAAATATTCCTGTCAGGACGGGTAACATTCATATTTAGTAGGGCAGTCTGTTACACCCAGGGCTCAACAATTCGGCCGCTAAAATTAAACAAACACACCTAAATTAACAGGTAATTAAAATAATAACTTGTGAATATACACAATGCTAAATCTTTCCTAAAATAGAGAACTGTAGGTATGGGATAACACACACACAACCAGTGCGCGCTAAAAGACGCACTTCACTTATTCAATATTTTCTCTTTCTTTCACAAGAGAACGACACACAAATTTTGTCACACCCGAGAGACGGAGAACACCGGCACTTCGTGACAAAATTAAAAGCACTTAACCTATCTAGGTTAACACATAACCCACGTCGTGTCGAAGGAAGGCTAACAAACCAAACGGCCAGAGTCCTCGCACATTGGACACATAAAACACTTCCTTGTGCTCCAATTCCCAGAAAGCCGCCTTTAATAGGCGTGCGTTAATACCTACGAGAAAACGAGCACTTACTAGGTTCGCACAATGATCCAGTATGTTGCGATGCCAGGTCTCCGGGAGCTTCGTTGAGGCACATGCTAATGGCGGAACTCGTAAACGACGTTCTGCTTTCTCCGTCGGGAGATGCGCCGCCAACGAGGCTTCTCCGCACAGCTCAGCTGAATTCTCCGACGTCGCACGGGAACTCGTCTCGCTAGCTGCCGTCGCCGTAGCTCTAGTACTCGTCTCGGCACTTTCGTTCACCATAAGGCATTCCCGAATCCTGTTAGGAGTTCCACAACGAGGAAGCCTTTCTTTTATCGGCCGTCTTTTTCGTGGCTCCGCTCTTCTGTCTCTCACGTTAGCTCCACAACAAATGTTTTTATTTGAATCAGGTGTTGTCTCCTGATTGGCCCGTGCGTGTAGACGTTTTGTTCTACGATTATGACGAGTGTGACGTCGCTCCACTTTCCTTCCCGAATTGTAAAAAATCCGAGAGTGAAAGTGAGCGTTTGTGACATCGAAATTCAAGATTGTATTTGAATTTCGTGACAGGGAGGAGTGACTAAATGGTGTGTGATAGTTATAGGGATCTCAGGAGATATTAAAAAAGAATTGTGTATGTAATAAATTGGGAGATGATCGGAGATGGATAGATCAAGCGTACCACTGGAATATCCATTTAAATGGCTAGTGAAGCATTGGTCGATCGTGGAAAAGGAATTGTGGGCTATAGAGTAGTGTGTGTATGAAGTAATCGTGGCGTTCAGTCCAACTTGGAGCGTTAAATCAATTAGAGTAATTAAATTGGGTGTTGACTTGTGGACATCGATATTGAAGTCGCCAAGTAAGATAATTGTCTTAGTGTTTACTTGGAGAGTAAGAAATAGGGATGACAGAAAAGATATAAATGGCTGAAATAGACCAGATGGAGGTCTGTAAACGGTAATAATGATATATTTGTTATTAATAAGGATAGTAAGTATTTCATAGTTCTCAGAAGCTATGGTAAAATCAGCCAGAACTGTATAATGTAGGGAGTCAGAAATATAAGCTACAATGCCTCCACCTGTTTTGGATTGACGGTGGACTGCGAGTGGAGAATATCCAGTTAGAGGGGGGATCTCAGTAAGCGAGTAAGTCCAAGTTTCTGTAATGGATAGAATTTGTGGCGCGGAGTGAAGATTAGTTAGGGAGGCAAGGAGTGAAGAGAAGTTTGCGTTAATACTGCGAATATTTAGATATAATATGAATAAAGGTTACTGGTTTTGGTTGGGTGTATAATTGTCTAGTAAGACGTTAAGATCACTTAAGGAAATAGAATTAGTAGTGGCAGACATATGAAGGGGAAAATTGAAATACTTAATTTGGAAATAAGAAGATTTATAAAAAAATTGACAGGTAAGTAGAAAAGTCAGTGAATTTTGAGCAATAAATCTGGATATAAAGTTTCGGAACATAGAGGACAGGAACAATTCACAAGAGCTTAAATAAGAAATGTCACATATTATCACAAGTAAATTAGAATTGTCTGAGCATCTACATATAGAGAATATAATGAAGTTGGCATAGTTAATTATCAAATAGCTAGGTAAAAAAGAAAAATTTAAACCAAATAAATATTTAAGAATTGTTCAAAGATCTTGCAGGTCATGGAGATTACGCAGGGTAATAGGTTGGTTGAGATACGCAGGGTACTTCTTACATGTGCCACAAGACCTAGGGCCCATACTTAGCCATTATAGATGAAAAAACGAGAAGAGGGATTTTACAACAGAAAGGGGCGCCAACAATTATCATTTTATAACAATGTCAAAGTCGTTAAAGAAATTACAATGCTACTGCAAGTTTAATTATAACGACAAAATAGAATACTGATAAATTTTTCGATAAATACCAGATCAATCAAGACAAACGGGTCTAGGAGAGTTCATAAACGCAGATCAACAATTACAATATCAAGTAGATAGTCTGGGCAATCGAAATCAAGCTTATTCAGCAGGAGAAAAAAATCCATGTTCAAGCACAAAATTTAACAAATGAGGCTCTGTATTTTGACAGAATCTGTTTATTCCAATTATGCACGTGTTACTCTCATCCAAATATTTGAAATTTTTTTTGCAGAAACAAGATAAGAGGAAAAGGGTTTTTTCAAACCAAGCTTTTATAATGTTTTATTTAATGGCAACAATAAAGCTTAATTTTGCAACAATAAACAATAAATACATTTAACTCTCGCCATAACGAATTGTTCAATTGTCACAACAAACAATTCGTACAGTCTGTTTCATAATTTATTGGACACTTCAAAAATTCAAAACTACGCAGTGGTTTTTGAAAAAAACAATCCTATATGTTTACATTACCATTACACCAACACCTGTGAACAAATAACATGTAAACAGCACTGCGTAAAATACTATACAATATTTTCTACGAAAAGTACATTCCGACTGTTTCACATTTCATTGGACATACTAGCAATACAATAACCTTTGATATGAAAGAAATAGAAAGTGTTCTTAGAACTTAATAGAAGCACCATTGCCCTTTATAACTTCAAAAACTCATTTAGGCATGAAATAAATTAAGTTTTGGAATACTTCTGGTTCAATATTGTACCAGGCCTTGATGATTGACGTTTTCAGCTCCGAAACTGATGAAACTGCTTCCCATCTTCATATACCCGTCTAACCAAGATAGCCCAAAGGTTCTCGATGGGGTTAAGATCCGGGCTACGTGCGAGCCATGTCATAACCTTGATGTTTTGTTGTTGAAGCCACTGTTGTGTTGCTCTTGATCGGTGTTGTCCTGCTGCAAAATCCAGTTCTCTTCACAGATATTCTTGGCAAATGGTAACACATGGTCCTCGAGAACTTCCTGGTACTGTTTAGAAGCCATTCGCCCGGAGACGATTGCTAGTGGTGTTGTTCCGTTGTAGGAAAACCCACCCCAAACCATAACACCACCACCACCACCTTGCACACGTTTAGAAAACAGTTTAGGTTCCATCCGGAGATCACGCCAGTAGTTCTGAAAACCATCGGGTCCATCAAGATTAAATTTCTTTTCCTGTGTTGCATGCCTGTTTAACAATTGCACGTTTCATACGAGGCGTCAGTTTTGGTTTGGGTCCTCGTTTCTTTGTCACTCGTGGGTTTGCTTCCTGTTTGAGAAACCAGGCAACTGTACTTTTAGCTGTACCTGTCACAGCAGAAATCTCTCGAATAGACTTTCCATTTCCGCGATGGACGCGAATTTGTTTGTCAGCATCACTTAATGTCTTTCGTGGACACATTTTCAAGAGTATGATGAACAAATTGAATTAGTCTTGTCTACACATTCTAATGAGCCTATTCCATTTGTAGGGGGGGTTGGGTTTTTAACAAAATGGGTGGGAACATTACCAGTTAGTAGGTAGAAAACGTATGTCCAATGAAATGTGAAACAGTCGGAATGTACTTTTCGCAGAAAATATTGTATAGTATTTTATTACGCAGTGCTGTTTACATATTATTTGTTCACAGGTGTTAGTGTAATGGTAAACATATAGCATTGTTTTTTCAAAAACCACCGCGTAGTTTTGCATTTTTGAAGTGTCCAATAAATTATGAAACAGACTGTAGTAATGAATTAGTACCATTAGAACACGAACCAATGAACCGATTTGAAAATATTTTTCCTTTAACATAAATTGTCATCGATCGTGCGTATGTGTGTCTCCATGTCTAATCCTTGTGACGTCAGTGCTGGTGTTCCCCAGGTTTCTGTCCCCAGTTGGTAGCTATGTACAGGAGTCGCTGAAGAAGCTGCTTCCGAAGATCAAGGACCATCCAAATCCTCTAGTTGCAGATATTCTGGAACACCCACTCACGTTTAGAAGTTTCCTCAGGTATCGCAGGCCTCGACACGTCCTGGACATCAATTTCGACGACATCCAAAAGGCCATCTTTCCCGAATACTGGATCTCATAGCTCCTCGTGCCCCTCGTCAATCAACAATCAACTCTATCGTCCTTATAGCAAAGAACCCCATCTTATCCTTTGGATGACTTAACTAGGTTTCATCTGGCTTCTTGCCTAATTCAGTGTACTTCCCCTGGTTACTTCCTGGATGAGTATGGCAGTGAAAGCGTTGCTTTCGGACCACTCGTCTCGTTTTCCCTGCACCGTTCGATTGTCGATTGTATGTGTGTCAAGTTTCAGCTCCTAGCTTGTCGGGAAGTTGGTTTAATATTGATTACAAGATTTGACCTAAATAAACTAACATTGCAAGTTTAATAAAAGCTTTTAAAAAGGTATGAATTAGATTTAGTTCAGAAGAATTATATAAATTTTTGCCAAACTCTATTTATCCAATAAATCATAAGATTATCAGTGAGGGTTTTAATTGTACGCCAACTTCAGCTGTTCAAATTAATGATGAAAAATGACGAAAGAAAATTCCGCAGCCTGGATTTGAACCAGGAACCTTTGGCTGCGGTTCCTGGTTCGAATCCAGACTGCGGAATTTTCTTTCCTATTTTTCATCATCTATTTATCCTATTATAATTTAGTTCCCAGCAAACGTTCGGAATCATCTTCTGTTCTGAGAAACGAATTACGAGTAAATGCTATGAGAAGGGATAGCTTCTTATACATGCAAATTGTGTAACGCCCCTTACAGTCGACAATGTAAATGAAAAAAATTTGTTTTGCTATAAAACTCGAGCGAAAAGACAATTTACGGCGGTAGAAAAACTGTGTCATTTAAACAAAGGGGAGATTTAATTAGCTATAATATGCTTGAACAATGGAAGAAACTGATATAATGTTTGGAATTTATTGACAATGAGAAATCAGGAGTGGTGACGTAAACAATGAGAGAGGATAACTGGCTGGAAAAAAGGAATCTTTATAATAAATAATATATACATTGAGAATGTAGGAAGACCGGAGGTTGAAAAAAAGGTTTTGGATACGCTCGACGGACGATCGAGTGAGTTAAACAAATTGATTTGGGGAAGGAAAAAACGAGACGAATTGGATCTGCGACGAAAGATCCACCTTTCCGGTGTCTTAACGAACGTCAAAACAGTCGAACCTCTTAATCGCGATTTTGACGAACTCAGACGGAACTTTGACGAGCTTTATCTACCATTTTCAAAGGAAAATTAGCTAAGTACCTTCTCCTTCTGGAGCCCTTTTAATTGAATTATAGACTGTGTTTGATTTAATGTGATTTTTCCCGTAGAATTACTAAAGGCGACAAACGTTTCTTTCAACATGTTAGCTTCATCTGTGTCTCTTCTGATTGGACTACATTTCGAATGTCGGTGACGAGTCGGTGATGAACTTAAGACGAAAAGACCGATCCGTTCAACCAAGATAGACGCTGTCAGGTAAAATGCTTATCTTTGTTTATGGTGGGCCCCGCAGAACTCATTTTTGACCGATCTACTAGAGCAAACCTATTAGATTACTTACCTGCTACGAGTGAAAGAATTAAAAAGAACTAAAAAACAGTAAAAACTCAATTAACGAATTAAAGTTATTTCGAAAAATAAAGAATCAAGACAAAATATCAACATCTTACCTTAGAGATGGAGAACGACGGTCCACGCTTGAAACGAGAAGTGTCCCTTCGAAGTTTTGCTTTTGGGATGATCGCGGTCCCCCTCCTTTACTAATAATTTTCCCGAATCCCTTCTAGTCCCGAGTGAATGTGAGACGCGAAAGAGAAAACCCTCCCCTCCCCCGCGTAACTCCTTGAAACCACGATTTGATCCTAGTAAATAGAATTTGACTTGGAGTGCCGGTTTTCTTCGGACGTTATCTGCCCGGATACAATGTCTCAATCTCAGAATCTACAAACGTTGTCTTCGATGATTAGGAATGATGAATCCAGACGGACAATACAAATAATAGACAATGGAACCCAGTTGCGAGAGAGGAATTACGCTTATTAAGCACTTGAGAAAATCTTAGACTTTTTTTTATTCGTGATATTTATTTTTTTTTTTTTTTTGTATTCACCCAGTGGATTAAAAGTGTATAAATCGAAAGATTAAACTACCAAATCATTTGATTGATTTTAGGGGGATGAATCCAATTAGTTGTTATGAGTTATTATACAGATATATCGCAAACCTTCGCGTAACCTTAATCTTTAATACTTCTTACTGACGGTATTATGGTTGTGTTGCCCCTAGTAGTCTGGGATTTTTTACTCGTATTTTGTCAGTACGCTACAATGTATACACTTATTGAAGACACCAAAATAGATCGATCTGACAAAAGTCATTTGATAATCACATCATATTGCAAACAGCCATAAATATGTCTTCAGGATTTGGAATCCTTCAATTTTAGCATTTTTTCAGCTAGAATATGTGATGAATGTTTAGATGATAAAACTTATTTAGTGTCATCAAGGAATAGAAAGCGACCATCTAATTTTTTTTTTATTAGTAATAAATGTTTATGTTACTATATGTTCAAAATACTAAATATATTTTCCCAACGGTTGAGTCGCAACATTTTGCTCTCAAAACCGAAGTTTTAATGATTAATTAATAAAAAATCGATATATATATATTAATGATGGTTTTCTTCGTTATATATATTAATGATTAATTAATAAAATATCGATTAATGATGGTTTTCTTCATTCATTTAGACATAATTGAACATGGATACATGTGTTTTTAAGTAAATTAGAAAAAAAGAACATTTCAGGTGTCAAAGGTTTAATGTTGAACATGTGTAAAAAATTGAATTGATATCAAACAATAATTTGACTTTAAAATTAATTTATTTTTAATTACAATTTACAATTTAGCACTTTAAATTTTTCGCTTTTCTTTATTAACCGACTTCAAAAAGGAGGAGGTTCTATGTTCGTTTGTATGTATTTTTATCTTAATGTATGTTCATCGATATTTCCGTCATTTATAAACCGATTTTAAAAATTCTTTTTTCATTGGATTCGGTTTAGCATCAAGATGGTCCCATATTAATTTCATTTTTAAGTCTGTTTAATTTTTTTTTTAATTCATTCAACTTGTTTTTACCTTTTAATCTATAGCAACAAATTAATTCCTTACAAAAACATTGAATTTATTTCTGAAACTTTTTTAAATAGATCAAAATATCTTGTAAAGGAATAAAAAATGCATTATAAGGATAAAAAAATTAACATAACTATCCTTTTAAAAATTTTTCTTTTTAAAAAAATTTTAAAAGTCCAGGAAAAAATGTTTAAGAGCCCAATTCAAGACGTTTTGCATTAATCTGCTATGGCATTTTAGTCTGTGATCCCACTATACCGCTATGGCGCTGCAATTGTTTTGATGAGTCATCCTTCGCTTAGCATTGATTGTCCCATCTGTGTAATCGTTAATCTGTGTCTGGCGCCTTTTCGAATCGTCTGCACAACTCAGAAATCGCTCCCGATTGGCTAGAAGATAAAGTCGTTCACTATTAGGTCCGGGCTCGCAGACGCTCACTAGCGGGAGAAACTGGAAACAGTCACAAACTCTGTTGAAAATGAAGAGCCCGGAATTCAAGCGAAGCTCTACAACAATACAAGAGAGGAAACAGTAAACGATGCACAAACGAAACAAAAGTAGGGCTAGGCTTAGAGGAGTGCAAATAAAAACATACTTCTTAAATTGATAAAAATAGAAACCCACATGTGATAATTCTATTATATTAATCTCCTGTTGCAAGAAGGGCAGAAGAATAGGTTCCATAATCTGTTAGAGTTACTGAATGCTGTTCAGTGTTCTATCCACGAAGGGTGATGGCGAGTTGTAACTGATCGTACCCCACACCATTACGCCAGGCGTTGGATCTGTGCCCCGTAGACGGATGCACTGTGGAAGATGGCGCTCTGTTGCTCTTCGCCGCACACGTACACGTCTATCACTGGTATACAGGCAGAATCTGCTCTCATCAGTAAAGACCACAGACCTCCATTCGGCTATTTCGCGGCACCACTGCAATCGCGCAGCACGATGTTCTTGCAGAAGTGGGAGCCTTACTAGAGGGATCCGTGCCCGCAGTCCTGCAGCTAGCAAGCTGTTACCAATGGTTCGTCTTGACAATGCTGGTGCCACTCTGGCCCTTATCTCTGCTGTGGATGCCGTCCAGTTGCTCAAAGCTTCTCTTACGATTCGACGGTCTTAGGGCGGGTCGGTAGTTCGTGGGCGTCGAGAACCAAGTCTACGTAAATGCCTTCTTTCCGTAAATCACTACTGACAACATCGAACCACCACAGAAACATTACGACCGATCTGCGCCGCGATACGCCGATGAGACCATCCAGCCTCTGGAAGTCCCACAATCCGATTTCTGTCAAACTCCGTGAGTTTTGCACGGAAGCACGGCGGCGTGTGCGAGGGATTGCAGTTGTCATCAAACATACAGTCAACTGTTCCATTACAATGCAGATACCAAACTGACCATTTCATGCAAATCTGGTCGGAACAATTCTTCTCCCGGAGGGGCATGGGAGCCACCCTGTACATCATTCTTCTGGACTTACTGTCTTGCTATTTGAATCATTTCTTGTATGCCACCAATGCTATATATGTGCAAAATTTCAAATAAAACGACCCATTCCTTCTAGGTGTTGCATTTTTTTTTGCCAACGGTGTATATTATTTGTTTTTATGCAATTTCATTAAAATTGACCCCCTCATTCCTTGCATTTCTTTGCCGGTCGTGTAGTTTAACGATGTCTTAACGTTATATAATGACCGAAGTTATGTTTTCGAATGGTTTCGTCTATTATTCCTGGCTTTTTCATGACAAATGAAGTAGTTTTCATGCTTCTTATTGTACCAAAAAAGAGTATCTTATACCTGTACGAGGAGGCGGTCCAATAATAAAGGTACAGGTCAAATTATCCAGGACATATTCAAAGAAACAAATGTCGACACAAATGTCATGTATACTACAAAGGTTTGTTTATTTTTCAACACAGTCGCCGTGAGCATTTAAGCATTTGTCCCAGCGCTTCACCAGTTTAAACATTCCTTCACGGTACGTTTCTTGTCCCAAATTAACGAGATATGGTCGAATTTCAGCTTGCAAATGGAATACCTGTCTTTGCAGAAAGTTCACGAACTTTTATTCTTCGATCATTCATGATGAAGCCGTCAACAATCTGACAACAATCTAACCGCCGTGTGTGAGGTTCTCGGTCTGCCTCTAAGGCGCTCTGAATCAATTCCCAGTTCCGTCCTCCTTTCTTTAAATTTCTTACACCATACACTAACTGGTCGAAAACACCGGTCATTTTGTCAACTTGTACGCCGTATTGACTCAACGAAAGAACCGTTTCAGTGGTAATTACTACTGACATGTCCTCATTATGTATGCATGTGACGTCGTAGCTGCGCGCGCGGGTCTCGTATGCCTGTCCTTTGTACCTTTATTATCGGACCGCACTCTATATGCAATCTCATTCTCCATGTTCTGATTATTTCTGTTACCATGTATTGTAGGACATCATTAAACTTCCTTCGTAAATACAAAAGTCCCTCTTTTTCACGACGTACAAAATTGGTCGAGCAACAATCCAACCTTCATTGTTTGTAAAAAACGAAAGTACTCTTGATTCTTAAAATCTAAGATGAAATTGGATGTAAATCACGGTCTATAGATATTCATGGTCATCGAGCTCCATTGTTCATTGGTCATTAAAATGAAGATAAAGATTCTAGCTCCCGGTAGGGCGGGAACTCCATTGAAGTGGTGCTGCATGTACAATCTGCCCAACTGCGCCAGCAGCGTCACCCTATCGGTAGACAGAAACTTTACTTTCGTATTCAGTTTCAATGAAAATCTCTATCGCAGGTTGCGGTCGGCTATAGTCAACACCTCCTAAAGAGAAAGCCTCTGCACGGAAACCGTCATACATTGTTACATCATCAGAGTAGTGCAAATTCAGGGCTTATTATTGGTAGAAATACGAATAACAATGCCCTACTTAGATGATGCAACAATGTATGACGTTAGGAGGTGTTGCTATAGTGCGATCTATGCGGCACCTGGCGCGATCTGTTTTCCTCATGGAAACAATGGAAAATGGCCGAAGCTCGATGACCATGAATATCTACAGACCGTGATGTAAATTAAACAAAATAGAAGTTCTAACGCTTTTTAAAAGTTCGAATTTGAAAAATTTTTATACAGGACTAAATTGCCACGGGAAATGAATTAGTATACCTAATTTGGGGTCGTTTGAATAATGGAAATAGGCGAAAAATTGAATGAAAGATTTGACCCAAACCGAAAAGTCATGTTGAATAAAAACGTTGTAATAATAATAATAATAATAATAATAATAATAATAATAATATTCATTATTTTACACACGTTGTATTGTATAGTGTATATAGTTATAACTTCATAACGTCCATTTTACAATACAATTGGTTTATTATTGTTTAGATATATAATCGATTTTCATCCTTTCGGACATCATCAGTATTTTTCAGTTGAGATGTTTAAATGTCTTACAATGGTATTCTTTTTTAAATTTTGAACAATGTTTCTTCTATTCATTGTTTTTTGGTTATATTGTTATTATTATTAGTATTTATTTTATATTAATAAAACTACAATATAAAGAGATAAATATTAATAATAATTAAATTGTCTAGAAATCTTATGTGGATAATGCAGATGATAAACTTGAGAATAAAATGAAACTCTTTTTCCACAACGAAACAGGAAATGAACAAAAAGAAAAAGACCGAAAATAAAATGAAAAAATACAACCTGAGTCTGTAAGCGCTTTTCGAAAGCTTTGCTTTCATCATTCAGCAGCCAAGGAGCACCTCGAGAGAACTTGAGAGAACTGACTTGGAATAGAATATGCTGAGTATTTATAACGGACAGAAGCCAATCAAGACAAAAAGATCCAACTGAATTTTATAGATTGGGTAAGTGCGTCGCCCATTTGATCAATGGTGATTCGCTAATAGGACCCCTATCTAAGTTGAGTAATAATTTTTCATCTGTTTTTTGAATGGCTAAGCTTTCGAAGGCGTCCAGAAGGTGTTTCTTGTTTATTGACTCAATAAGTTTTACATTGCTTAATAAAAATTCATGCCCGGTATCTAGCGAGTGTTTGGCTATGGATGACTGATTCCCTCTACCATATCTTGTGTGTCTCATGTGTTCTTCAAATCTTGTTTCAATATTTCGGCAAGTTTGTCCTTTATATCTCATGGGGCATTGGGAACATCTAGCTTCATATATTCCTGATTTCTGTAGTGGTGGAATCGGGTCTTTTGGATTGGGTAATAAATGCCTGGTCTGGTTGGGATTGCTAAAAGATAACGAAATATTAAAAGATTTAAAGACAGAATTGAGACCTTTGATTAATGATTTATTGTAAGGTAAGGATATGACTCTCCCTCTATTTTTAGTCCGGTTGAGGGTAGTGATATCGTCCATGAACTTTTTTAACCTCCTCTTCCTTACCAAATCGGTGATGGTACGTGTGCTATAGCCATTTTTAACTGCAATATTCTGAATCAAGGAAATTTCTTTTTTGAATGAGGATTGACCAAGTGGGAGATTAATAGCTCTGTCAATCATCGAAATGAAAGTAGATATTTTTTGATTCCAAGGGTGGTTGGAATCGCTTGGTATGTAATTCAATCCGTTCGTAGGCTTTCGGTATACCTCAAATGATAAAGAATCATGGTTTCTGATGACTAAGATGTCGAGAAACGGCAACCTTTGATTGTTTTCTAACTCAAAAGTGAATTGAACGGACGGAAAAAAGCTATTAATATGTTGGACAAAAGTGTTGACATCGCAAGCATTGGTGTCAAAAATTGTGAAGACATCGTCCACGTATCTGAACCAACAATCGGGAAAGTAAAAACCGGAATTCTTCAGGATATCCTCGAAACTTTTCAGAAATATTTCAGCCAAAATAGGGCTAAGGCAAGAGCCCATCGGTGTACCGCCCACCATTTTGTAAACTTTCCCATTATATTTAAAAATATTATTATTGGTACATAACCTCGTTAGACTTAAACATTCGTTGCGTATGTTCTCAGGAACTTTGTTCTCCTTCAAAATATTAGTTAAAAAGTTTATAGTTTCAGGTAAAGGGATGCTAGGGAACAAGGAGACAATATCGAAGGATACCAAAATTTCCCCTTTCTTAATGACCTTATTTTTTAGTTTTTTCACTAAGTCAATACTATTATTAACCGAACTGTCGAAGTTCGACAATTTTAAGGTTTTTAAAAACTCTGCTAGAAATTTAGAAAGCCGGTAAGTAGGAGAGTCAATATTTGACACAATCGGCCTCATTTTGTTTCCAGGTTTGTGTATCTTAGGGAGAGCATATAACCTAGGTAAAGTCGGATTTTTAATGTTGAGCGAAGAGGCAGAGTTTGGGGGAATGAGATTAGGGCTACTCTTTACTGCCTCCCTGACTTCCCTGACCAGTGTTGTTAACGGATTTTTCTTATTAATAACCTCGAACGGGCCTTCAGCAATTAAAGCATCTACTCTACTGAAATAATCAGTTTTCTTTAGAATAACTGTACTATTTCCTTTATCACTTTTAAGGAAGAAACAATCTTTTTCCTTAAGAGTTTTAATGGTTTCGAAATAGCGGCGATCGTTAATTTCTACCTCATAGTTTTCCCAATTATGGGACAATATTTTGGTACATTGTTCCCTAATGGCTTTTTTCTGTGAATCTGGTAAGAACTTTATTCCCCCTTCTACATTCCCCACTAACTGGTGAATGTCTTTATGTTTATTCTTAGCTGCAAATTTTAGCCCTTTAGATAAAATTTTAAGTTCAAAATCATTAAAATCTAAATCCGTTAGATTAACTATGTTGTCTACATCCGTATTACTAACTCTATTAATTATAGGTTTTTGATTATTAATAATACTCTTTAGTTTTTCCGATAATTTTCTAGTTTTGAGGTCAATTTTAGACTGGTTTACGCTGTTTACTTTACGCAAATAAATGTCCCAATCTTTAGGTTTGAGCTGGCTAGCTATTTTCAAATGCAACGCATAGGCTTTTGCTTCAGTAATAGACAGTTTGTAATTCAAATAGCCAATCTCCATGATTAGTCTCTTACGTTTTACGGATGGTAGAATTTTCTTTAAACAAGGATCCTTGGAATTCTTAAAATTTAT
>JAHWFO010041484.1:201016-215929 GCA_023313115.1 Rhysida immarginata | reverse complement strand
CCCAGAAATCCCAAAAAATCCCTAAATAGGCCTAAGCTTGACGTCCGCGTCCAGCCAACCCTTCTGAGTTCTTTAAAAACAAATGACTCTATGATTTTAACAGGAAAAGGCAACATTGAAATCCGGCGAAAATTATCAGGACTATTTGGATTTTTAACCTTAGGCAACGGAACAACTTTAAAAGTTTTCCAAGGTGCCGGATAAACTCCTTTCTGCAAAAATAAATTAAAATTCATCGCTAACGGTACAGGTAACACCTCCAGGCAGCCCTTAAAAACAAAGTCAGGGAGTTTACCTAATGTTATAGAGCTACTAGCTTTAATAGTTTTGCCAAGATTTAATACTTGAGACGCTGAAATTAAATTAGTCTCATGATTATAACAAGAATTGTTGCCAAGGTTAATTAAATAGTCCAAAGCAACCTGGGTTAAATTAAATTCTCTGTTGTTATTAAAAGATTGCTCAAAATGAGACTTTAAAGCCTCCAAGTTATTCAAATCTAGTAAAAAATTACTAGAAGTAGTTGCACTACTCTTGCCCAACAATTTATTAGTAATATTCCAAAACTTTTTCGGATCATTAATCATATCCTCAGATAACTTTTTAAAATAAGAATTATAATCCTAACAATTCTGATGCTTAAAAAGTCTCCTAAAATTTTTAAATTGCACATAATAACTAATATCTTTTGTTTTTTTTAAATAATTTATGGAACTTCTTCTTTAATCTCCAATAATTTCGTGTCGGAGAGGAAACCCACACAGGATAAGTTGTACGAGATTGGTAATTATCCTTTTTTAATGGAACAAAATGTCTAAAGGCATTATAAATAAGATTAAAAAAATCATTTCAACAAGAATCAACATCAGTATAATTAGCAAAATCATCCCACTGATAACTCTCCAAAAATTTATAAAAACCATAAAAATCAGCCTTAGCATAATCAATACCCGTACTAATCTTCTTGAGGTCAACAGGACCAATATTAATAACAATATGCAATGAAGGATGAAAAACATCTTCTTTCACCAAAGAATTAGAAGCATTCACTACTTCAATTACATTGTTGGAAAAAACTTTATCGAGAGAACTACCAAATTTATTATAAATATTATTATAATCATTTAATTGATGTTCTGCGAGAAAAAGTTCCATAAAACTTAAACGCTCTTTTGAATAATAAGAGGATACCTTGCTGTATTGATTGTGATAATTAAAGTCACCGAGAAGTAAGTTAACTCCAATCGGTAAGCCATGCATAAAATTGCCTAAGTCAGTAAATACCTGTTCAAATTCTACCGTACGAACATTAGGGGGAACATAACACAAAAATACAAAAAGATCAACACACCGTCCCAACATACGATTAAATTTCTTTGTGGGAACTCTCACCCCAACAATGTCAATTTAAAAGGTATTAAAAGGTATATAAATACGTTCAGAATATAAATTAGTTGGCACTGCTATTAAAACTCCTCCTCCTCTCCTCCCATCTAATCTATCAGTCCGATAAATTGTGAAACAATCAAAAAATAAACTGTAATCAGAAATTGTAGAGTTTAACCAGGTTTCTGAAAGACATAAAATATGAGAGTTGAATTTATAGATACTCGTTGCTAAACCATCCAACTTGGTGCGCAAACCCCTAACATTCTGATAAAAAATATTAAGTTTCATTATTATTATTCTTTACTGAATTCTCCTCCTGGAAAACCTTCAATTGATCATCATTCAGTTTACCGAAAAACTGCTTCACTAAAATACCCTGTGGCCATTTAACAGAATCCAAAAAAGTATCCAACTCAGCATTTTCAATAGCTACATAAAACGAATTATAATTATCAAATTCAGTTTTTAATTGAAAACAATCAATATCAGTCATGACAGAAAAATGAAGTTTCAAAAACTCTTTAATATCCTCAACAGATGTCTCGGTCGAAAGACGTGACAAGAATAATTTTGTTACCTGTGATCCCTTAGGACGACTAACAACTTTTAATTTTAAATCAGTATAATTGTTATTATTGCCTATTACTCCCTTAAAAGTCCTTTGTGCCCTTACCTTCTCATTCATCACATTACTTTTCCTTTGTAAATTAGCCATGCCTCCATTACTAATAGAATTTGCAAGCACATTTGAAAAAGAATTTGAATTTATTATACTTTTATCACCTTGAGTTGCTACATCCGTAAACTCATTTAAACTATCTCTATTGAGCCCTGAATTGACAACGGGAGAACAAGAAACCTTAGCCTGAGAATTCATTTCAGTAGCATATATAAAATTTAACATAGCATCGCCTGTCTTACATAACCCTCAACTAAACTTTTTAAATTATCGAGGCAGGATGCAATACGCTGCAATAACTGTACAAACCTTTGCATATTTTGCTCAAAAGTGTTTAAACTCGACTGCAATTTTTTTAATACACTCAAAACACTAATTTTACTCAAGTTATTAGGATCAGGAATTTAAAAATTTTTTTGTAACGTTCTTTTTCCGTGGTACATCGTCCATTGGCCTCTGATGGCATAGGAAGCAGTAAGAGTCATCAATCACACTTATCTTTAGGCCTCTCTTCCTCGGAAGTAATAGAAGAAGACTCATCAGCTGAATCGCCGGCTTCATTGCTCGCGTCACCCTGCCTTCTTCAATTTCCACAACGCCAGATATTCAATTTATCAAAAACATCTTCAGGAGTTAATCCCGAACATGTCGCATGATATTTAATTTTACAAATAGTACAGCTAATTCTTGCTTGCCGACCATAAATCACTCCACGGCACTGGGGGCAAGATGGTCCGCGCCCCTTCGAGCCTTTACGCCGCTTAGCCTTGCTAATGCTCCGCATTCCTCCGTTAACAGAGACGGGAGCGTTAAGCGACATGTCTAACCCGTGCGCCATCTGTCGGATAATGATATTATTAGTAGAAATTTTAAGAATATATGGAAATTAAAGTAGTTGTGATTAATCCCGAAAGAATGTTTCGAAGGAGATGTTTAAAAAAATGAAGGGAAAGTGCATCATGAAGTTCTTTAGTTAATTTGGACCAATAGATTATTCCTGAAACTGATATTGATCTCTTTACGTAATTCATTTTACAAAATGGAATCATTATTTTATTATCTCTCGTGTGGTAATGATGAGAGAAACTAGTTATAATAGAGTGCGAGAAGTTAGCTCGAAAATATCAAGTTTGCCACCTAGCGACGAATGCGCGAAAAAACTTGTGGTAGTCAAATGTAAACTTTAACACGCATTAAAATGAAGTTCGAGTTGGATTTGAGAAAATAAAAAAATAAAAGAAAATGATTCCTTTATCTACGAGGCTCGTCCAGAAAGTAAGTTCCGTTCGGTAATAAAAACAAAACTACTACATATACACTATATGATCAAAAATATCCGGACACCCCTCACAGATCATCGATTGGCCCAATGTCAGATGATAATGACTTGCACATCATTTAAATAGCTTCCCACACCTTCAGACACAACTCTGCTTGGACATTAGCAAGAATGGGTCGTTCGGCAGAGCTCAGTGAGTTCCAACGTGGAACCATCGTTGGATGTCACCTATGCGGCAAGTCCGTGCGTGACATTTCCAGCCTTCTTCAGATACCCAAGTCAACAGTAGGCGATGTCATTATGAAATGGAAGACCCGGGGATCAACAACAGTTCAACAACGAACCGGTAGACCCAAGAAACTAACGGACAGAGACCGTCGAGTGCTTCGTCGTGTCACCCGCAGCAACCGGATGTCCTCGGCGGAAAAAATTGCCACAGAGTTTCGAAACGCCTCTGCAAATGATGCCAGTACCATGACAATTCGTCGGGAACTGCACACGATGGAATTCCATGGCCGTGCTGCTATCCACAAGCCCCACATCAGCAGGGTCGACGCCAAGCGACGTCTGGAGTGGTGCAAAGCCCACAGAAACTGGACAATGGACCAATGGAAACGTGTAATGTGGACAGACGAATCTCGCTACACACTCTGGCAATCCGATGGACGAGTTTGGGTTTGGCGCATACCTGGAGAACGCTTCTTACCTGAGTGCACAGAGCCCACAGTCAAGTTCGGAGGAGAAGGAGTCATGGTGTGGGGCTCATTTTCATGGTACGGACTGGGCCAGCTCTTCCTGTGCAAGGAATCATGAACTCCAACCGTTATCTGAATGTTTTGGACAACTGTGCACTTCCAACGTTGTGGCAATTTTTCGGAAACGGGCCATTTCTCTACCAACACGACAATGCTCCGTGCCACAAAGCGAGGCGTGTACAGCAGTGGTTTGCGGACTCAGGGGTCGAAGAAATGGGTTGGCCGGCACAAAGTCCCGACCTCAATCCTATAGAGAGTCTGTGGGATGAATTGGAAAGACGCTTGCGGGCCAGATCACATCGGCCAACTTCTGTACCTGAACTGATTCTCGCTCTTCGGGAGGAATGGAGGAACATTCCGGAAAGTACCTACCAACATTTGGTGGAAAGTCTTCCCCGAAGGGTGGAAGCTGTGATTCGGGCAAAGGGATGTGCAACGCTCTATTGATTTCCATGAAATCGTGGCTAGAGCGCAAACGTGCATGTGTCCGGATATTTGTGATCATATAGTATATATTCAAAATTTTTTCTTTACCAGATTCTATGTACCTTTAACTATTTTTCCACATAGTTTCCAAGTTTATTTAAGCACTTGTCATAGCGCTCAATGTACTTCCCCATGATCACTTCGTAGAAGCTCCCGCCGGTGAAGAAAGTCACGCAGTTTTCACTTGTTCATCGTTGTTGAAATGCATGCTGCCGATGATCTCCTTTAGATCCCGGAACTGGTGGTAGCCACTGGATGCGAGGTCCGGACTGTAAGGCGGGTGGTCAAGTTGTTCCCAAACAAAAGATCTGATTAGTTGAAAACAACTTGACCACCCGCCTTACAGTCCGGACCTCGCGTCCAGTGACTACCACCTGTTTCGGGAGCTAAAGGAGTTCATCGGCAGCATGCATTTCAGCGAAGAAGAACAGTGAAAAATGCGTGATTTTCTTCACCGGCGGCAGCTTCTACGAAATGATCATGGGGAAGTACATTGAGCGCTATGACAAGTGCTTAAATAAACTTGGAAACTATGTGGAAAAATAATTAAAGGTACATAGAATCTGGTAAAGAAAAAATTTTGAATATATATGTAGTAGTTTTGATTTTATTACCGAACGGAACTTACTTTCTGGACGAGCCTCGTATATCTATAAAATCCAAATACCACTCACTGACTCACTCACTCACTCACTCATCACGAAATCTCCAGAACTATGAAGCCTTCAAACTTGAAATTTGACAAGTATATTTCTCTTGGCTTCTAGGTGCTCGCTAAGAAAGGATTTTATTTATTCTTTCTTCCTTTCCATTGTAGATTTTTTTTAAAACTCAATTTACCTGGAATTCAATGGGATTTTTGCATTCCTTAAAAAATTGTGACGTTTGCTTAGAAATTGTGACGTCGTTGTTTGCTTTTGCGCTTATTCCGAGAAACATCATCAACAGTAAGGCGTGGTTTCCACATCACCGGAATCACGCCAGAACGGAACTCTAACGGAAAATTTTTATGATGTCACTTTCTTTCCATTCCGTTTTTGATCACCAAAATGTCGATGGAATGTTTGTTGAGCTGTGTTGAAGAAAGATTTCCATTCCGTTTCGCCATTTCCATTCCGTTTCGCCACAGAAGGCAGCATCGCCATGATGTCATCACGTCGACTTCGCTGCTGTCGGTCTGGCGCTTCGCCGCCATTATTGTGTCTATCGAATCGAGTCTGCATTCTCTCCATCTCCCTTGGCGAACTTCGAATTTACTCAGCTAAAGGGCCGGAAATTATAGAGAAGTGAAACATAATACAATAATAACATTTTTAAGAGCCAAAAGATTGATTTTTAGAAGACGTTCATACATAACAATAGCGAAGCATTGCCGGGTCTGCTAGTACTTAATAATTTGAGAAAAGGAAAGGATTTTTACAGGGTGAGTCAAAAGTCTGTTATCCCCATACAATTTCAAAAAGAGTGGAGATAGGACAAACCTGTTGCAGGCAACATATAAAAACTTAGGTAGGGGCTAAACAATGGTGGTGTCAAATTTGATCGCGAATTTTTCACCTTGCAACTTTTTAACCGTTAAAGGTATAGAAAATTTTCTAAGTTTACCAATACTTTCATTGCTGAAGATTTCGGTATACCTACCATTGGAAACCACGTCCAAGAGTGAAGAAGCTGCTTCCGAAGATTAAAGACCACCCTAATTCATTGGTTGCAAATATTCTGGATCACTGGCTCACCTTTAGAAGTACCCTAAGGCATCGCAGGGCTCGTCATATCCTTAACGTCAACTTCGACAACATCCATAAGGCTATCTTTCAAACCTAGTGAATCATCTAGCTCTTGTGTGTCCTATTGTCAATCAACAATGAACTCTGTCGTCCTCGTAGGAAATGACTCCTATTTATCCTCGGATGACTTAACCAAGTCCATCTGGCTTCTTTCTTAATTCAGCGTACTTCCCTTGGCTATTGCTTGGACGAGTATGGCAGTGGAAGCATAGCTTGCGGACCGCTCGTTTTATTTTTTGTTTCTTTTCCCCCTGCGCTGTTCGATTGTCGATTGACTCTGTATCTGTATTTATGCCGATGAAGATGACTTAGTCTTCGAAATGTACAGGATGTTGCAGATAACTACAGGTCAGTATAACGGGAAGCCTACCCGCTCGATTGCAGGGGCCGGCTCAGTGGATTGGCAGAATGGAGGGAGATGAAGGTGGCCTGCAGCAGCCAGCAGCGCGCACTCCTCCTTGGCTCAATTGGTCATGCCCTTTGCCAAACAAACAAGTTTAACAAAATAAAATCACCCAATTATCATTTGATGTCGAGCCGTCTCCTGCAATCGAGCGGCTAGGCTTCCTGTAGTTATCTGCAACACCCTGTACATACGTATATTAAATAATTTTTGTGGAAAAGTGTTTTCTCCTTTTTAATTTAGGTTATTATATCCACAATTTCTGATGAACCTTCTTAACTGTGAAACTAATGTTATTCAACTATCAAATAAACTAGAAATAAAGGTTAAAAAAAGAACTTATAAGATATTATTAATAAAAGGATTAACAATTCTATTAAAAATTAAATCATATTTCTTTTAGGATCTGAACAGGTAGAAATTATATTTCTGGTGTTTGTTAATGTAAAATTGAAAATTGTGGATACAAACTCATCTGCGGATCCACTTCATTAAAGAAGAAAAGGATAAGTCTGAAATTAATTTTCCCCGTTTGTGGAAAAATTCGTCAAAAAGAAATTATGGAGAGGAAGAAAGTTTGTTATCTGATATTTTTAACATACAAGTAAATGAAAAATAAGAGTCTAATTCATTTTTCTAAATAACGTTTAAATACACTGGCCAACAAAATTAAAGATTTTCTTTGTAACCAAATGCAAGATTTTTGGTAGTATTTTTTCTCCTGATTACGAATATATTTTTTAAATTTCTCTAGCACGCACAGATTTCTTTTTTTTCAATGAAACATTTTAAAATTATTCAGTGTTAGGGGCCTGATAAATTTTCTTGCGGCCCCAAAATATGGACAGTTTAACATTGCAGACGCTTCTCTTCACATCCATTACTTTAACATAAAAGTCTCGAAGTGCATAACTTGGAAACGTGACGCGATAGAAAAAATCTAAAAGCAGATTCGGATTCTACATACAAATTACTACTAAGAACACGATGTGTGGTCATAGTTACAAAATGTGTGTTGACTAGTGATATTATTATAAAAGAAGTCTCATTCTGAAAATTTTTTTTTTCATAATTTCAAAGACATAAATTGAACATTTTCTAGAACCTAAAATAAATTAGAAGTAAAAATCTACGTCTTCTGTTTCTTTTTACTGCAGATTAAATTTAAAAAATGATTATTAGAAGCCCTTTTTAAGATTTTATGAATATTCTACTCAGTTCTCACTCTGATCTTTTGACATCATGAATCCATTATTCTCGCATTGTTTTATGGCATTTCTCATTTGAATAGGAGTATAACATTTTCCTTTTGTATTTGAACGTTTTCTTGACCAGCATTAGTGAGCAAAACACAAGCAGCTCGCTTACGGTAACTCCCACAAAGAATTTTTCATTTATGGGGGGGGGACGGACTTCTAAAAAAATAAAAAAACAGAACTAATTGAATAAAATAAAGGTCATCAAATTTTATAATGTTAAAATTTTTAAATTCTGCACTGAGAGAAGAGAAAGCAGGCCTATTTAACAAAATACGTAAAGAACGTATTTAGATTTTAATTAAATGATTAATATTCTTCAGCATAGTCGATTCCCATAAACATATTCCAAAACATAAAATTCGTGTGAATAAAAGTGGAATATAAATTTAGTAAAATACTACCAGAAAGAAGATTGACTATATATACATATAATGCCTAAAGTATGAGACAATTTTATAGCTAAATGTTTTATATAAAGGCTCCATGACAAATCAGATTAAAATAAATTCCTAAATATTTATAAGAAGAGACTCTAGATAGAATATTATTGTTAACACAAATCTTAATTTATATATATCTGTTTATTACGTTGTTGAAAGATCATATTTTTATGACTTGATTTAGCAATGACCAGTTAAAGATTTTATTTAGTAAAGAATTTGCTATAATTTTAGGTTGTTCTTCTGAATAACCTGAAGCTAAGAATATGGTATCATCTGCAAATAATACGCACTGTCATTGTCAGCAATAATAGAGAGGTCATTAATAAGAAGAGAGAACAGTAGCGGCGAGAGAGTAGAACTTTGAGGCACACTCTGATTATTAATTAATTTAGGAGAAAGCTTTGAATTGACATAAAGAGAATATTGTCTAATTAAAAGAAAGGAAGCTATCCAATTCAATGGCAGCTCCCTAATTCCATACAACGAATTTAATTTATTTAATAACCAGCTGATATACCCGGTTTGCTCGGGCTCTTTTTGATGAAATTTCGCAGTATCAGAATGTGAATATACAGAAAATAAACACATGAAAAATGCTTGAATTAATGTAGTAAAAATTTATATTGAAGAATCGAAAAGAATTCTTTTCAAATGCTCCCAAACGCAGTGCTAGAGAAAAAAGGTGGCTTTTTTTTCTGTATATTCACATTCAGATATTGCAGACACTTGATCTCTTTAATTCCCATCACCCTACCAAATTTCATAAATCTAGACCTAAATTTACTCGTGAAATACTGGAAAAACTGCGAGAAATCGCATATTTTTACGGAGGGCCATAGAGGGGCAAAATTTGTTTTATTGCAAATTATGTGAAATATTCTTGGTTCAAATATCTAAATCGTAAGTGAATTTGCCACAGAGTGGGGTTGACTGGACGCGAACGTCAAACTTAGGTCTATTTTGGAATTTTTAGGGATTTCTGCCCCCCCTAAAAATCGATTTTCAAAAATCAACGAATGCTCCCATTTTATATACGTCTTTTACATCGTGGTGCGCAATTTTGAAGCTCTCTGCATTTCCGCATTGGAGTTAGGCAGCAAAAACACAAAACGGAGGGCCAATCCTTGGGCCCTCCTGTCCCCCCCTCACAAAGCAAAAATCGAAAAACCAGAAACTGTTTCTTGTTTGGAAATATCCTCGAGAAGCCTCCCTTCGAGCTTCTTTGCTTTATCTTTAATCCCCGCGAAACTGCATCAAAATATCAGAAAATTTTGTGGAACTCGCCCGAAAATCGATTTTTTTTGTTTACGAAAATCGAGGAAACTACTTTTTGACACGGTAGCTAGAAACCTTCCTGCAAAATTTCGAAGATCTGCGTTTATTGGGGGCAGAACCAATTGACCGAACGTGCAACTTCTATCTGCCCCCCCCCCCCCCCCCCCCCCGGGGGGGGGGGTTCGTATTTCGAAAAATCCCGTCTTAGCATGCACCTACGCTATCCGTCCTATGACCCCACCTTATTTCGAGTCGGTGGCCCCAGTAGATTTTGCTGTGCGATGATGAGTCAGTGAGTCAGTCAGTGGATATCCTTTTTATCTTGCATGTCGAAGATAAAGCATGAGGAGCCATATCAAATGCTTTTTTAAAATCAAGGAACAAAGTTAATATAATTTTCTTTTGTGACATCTGAATATTAATATATTCCGATACTTCATATACAGCTGGGCGAAAGCCGTGCTGTGCATATGAAATGAAATCATGAGAATGAATGAAAGAACTGTTTTTCAAATATCTTGGAAAAGAAATGCAGAATAGAAATGGGCCTATATTTGTTAAAATCACTGATATCTCTTTGATACTCTAATCACACCTATATTTTAAACTTCTTTCTTTTAAGAACGTTATAAAAAATAATGAGTGCATCATTTTCGAAAAGTTACTTAATGAGTGCCTGTGAAATAAATACGCTCGAAGGGTATTAATAGAAGTGTCGCTATCGAAAATTAAAATTAATTTTTTTTAAACATGTAGATTATTAATTTTAATTTTCAAACTTAAATTATTTAAAACTGTATGCTTTTATAGAGCATTTATGACATCTTTTCTTTAATAATAAACTGTATTTTAAAATTTGAGCGAACATTCCTGTAAAAATATCAAATATGGAGAGAACAGATGCTCCCAGAAGAAATCCCATGTTTGCACCAATATCGCACAGAAATTTTATAAGAGGATATCGCGGACTCTCAATAATCGTCTCAATTAAATTACTTTGACACACATATACCAAAGCATCTATGCTTCTAGAAAGACTAGATTTACGTTCAAGTTCTACATATAATTTTTCTTGACAACGACAATAACATTTGCAGTGTTTTGGTAAATTATTAGAGACAAATGAATAAAACATATTAGTGGCATTCTTGGCAGACCTTGAAGAATTGCACGTTTTCATTTTAACGTCTTTAGGCATGTATGGCAACCTGAAAGAACACAAATATCGTCGATTAAGTTCAGAGCAAATTGTACTGATCTTTGAAATCGTCAGAAATTTGTAATCACAAAATAAAGGTACGATATTTCAGGGTTTGTGATAAAACTGGTCGGCAAAAAAAAAAAATGTGAACTATACAGGGTGATTCAGAAAGGTAGGCCAAGAATGAAATACCATGTACAGTTTGTAGCGGGGAACAATATTTTTCCTATAAACATGAGTCCGGAAATGCATCCTTACAGAGATAATGCAACTTGTACGAGGTAGGAATGGATGCTCGTTACCCGGACGGCAATGGTAGAGTTCATGTAAATTAGGATCTAAACATGTAAATTGTTCGTGTTCTCTCCTTTAAAAGAGAGAAAACGAAACATGTAACTCCATTGTCGTACAATGGGTCGCTTGACTAATGCGGAGCTGGCAGACACAGGGTAATGCTACGGCGAGGCACAGGGTAATGCTACCGAAGCGGAAAGGATTTACCAACAGCGTTTTCCAGACCGTGATCACCCAAATCGCCGGGCGTTTCAAACACTAGACCAACGACTTCGAGACAGAGGTTGCCTACGAGGTCTATCAAACAACGGCCGTGGAGTGAACATTCGAACACCAAGGTTTGAAGAAGACGTTCTGGCTCGAGTTGCCGTTAATCCGTCGACCAGCACCCGAACCATTGCAGCAGATGTCTATGCTTCTCAAGCCACCTTGTGGAGAGTGCTGCACAACGCAGGACTGTATTCTTATCAACTGCAAAAGGTACAAGTACTTGTTCCTGGGGATTTTGCATCACGTTTGCAGTTTTGTCAGTGGCTTGCGCAGCAGCTTGTGGCTGACCCAGACTTCATCACGCACATTCTCTTCACTGATAAAGTTACGTTTACCAGAGATGGTTACTTCAACAGTGCAATCAATACGTGTGGGATGAAGCGAATCCGCATTCTATCCACGTAACGTCCCACCAGCAGCTGTTCTCCGTGAAAGTGTTGGCTAGAATTATTGGAAATCGTTTGATTGGGCCGTACATTTTGCCAGATCGGCTAAGTGAACAAAACTACCTGACATTCTTACGGTTTGCTGTTCCTGAACTGCTTGACGATGTGCCATTGTTAGTGCGGCAGCGGAAGTGGTTTCAGCACGATGGTGCTCCTGTCCACTTCAGTCAGCAGGTCAGAGCTCACCTCGACAGGACATACCCTCAGCGATGGATTGGGAGAGGAGGCCCTGTGCCATGGCCACCCCGGTCTCCTGACTTGACACCTATGGACTTCTTTTTATGGGGCCACATCAAGCAGTTGGTGTATGCCACACCAGTCAACGATCCCGATGATCTTGTAGCTAAAATTGTTACAGCGTGTGGAGAAGTCAGTGATTTTCCGGACATCTTCACCAGAGTTCGCGAAAATCTCGTCCGGAGACTAAACACCTGCATCGAGGCTCAGGGTCGGCATTTTGAACACCTACTGTAATGTCATTCCTATCTCGTACAAGTTGCATTATCTCTGTAAGAATGCATTTCCGGAATCATGTTTACAGGAAAAATTTTGTTCCCCGCTATAAACTGTACATGGTATTTCACTCTTGACCTACCTTTCTGAATCACCCTGTATAAGGCTTTTTCTACTTCAGAACAATCTGCTGTCCTCCAACATATTTCATGAGGATGAATACTAAAAAACTGATATACTACATATGGCTTAACTTTCAATGAGTCTAAAACTAATATTCTTCTCAATGATAAGCAAAGAACAAGTCTTCCACACTCTTGTAAGATGTTAAGCCTTATTATTGACAACAAAATCTTTTTTACAGAAACGATTGAAGCCCTTCTAATTGATTTAAATCGGTTGAATTACTTATTTAGAAGCCTCAGAAGCACACTGATCAGAAAAGAAATGATCAAAATAATTAAGACCGTTTTGGTCTCAAAAATCGAATATGGCATAGTTCCTTGGTCTTCTGCTTCTAATATTCTGATTTCAGAATTAAAGTTGCATATAACAATGTTTACGAATAGCGTTAGCTCTTTCAAAATATACTTCTATATCTGATAATTGTTTAATATACGATATTCCAACTTTTGGCAATATTAAAACTTATTCTAGACTAGCCTAGAGGGGGCCGAGAGGGCTAGGGCGCAGGCTTCAGTGCTTTCGTGATCCTCGGGTCGCGGGTTCTAATCCCGCTGTGGCATGGATGTTGTGTTTGTCCCTTACTAATCATGCGGAAGGCAACGGAAAACTACTGCATTAATATTCCTAGTACGCCATTAACAATTTGGTCGCCAACCTCCGATAGGAGACAGCACATTAAGAAGAAGAATGTAAGACCAGAGACTTTCAATAGAGAGACATGCCATTTCAGTATTTTCCCATAGATAAAATGTAATATGCTATTAATAGGCGCACTCTGAACATCTGCAATGAAACACTCAGGCCATCCATTAATGACGCAAGTAGTTTCATTGAGGCAAGGCATTATTGACGTCACAGTAAAACCTGGGCGTGTCCAGTTATATTTCCGATTTCAGTTGTTGACATTGTTGCAATGTCTTACAATTGAAATCGGAAATTTAACTGAAAACGCCGAGTAAAACTTTCGTTGCACAAAGTTTTTTTCAGTTTAACATATTTTTACTTATGTTTTTAATTTTAAAATTATTTTCTAGACATCTTATATTTAAACAGAAACGGCAAAAAAAAAAACATTTTAAATTTTAAATTGTGTTGAAAATAATTTTCACAAAAGTACAAACTCATCTATTCCTTTTAGAACTTAAATGGCTAAAGAGATTTTATGAATATTGCTTTACGTGCATTTATCATGCAAAAATATCCACATAATTCCTAATGTGTATTTTATAATTCCCAGTATCAGAATCTAGAGATGATAAAATTGAACTATATGAAAAATGAAATATACCAATGCTAATGAATCTCACATGTACAAATTTATAAAAGACAAACAATCAAGCAGGAAGTACGAACAGTGAAAATGTAATCACTACAGAAATCTCGAATATCAACTATAGATAACTATAACACTGTTATATTGTGACATATCTACATATGTCACTACAGATACACATATTGTCATGTGAATCTGTGTGTTTACTCTCGGTAATGAGTGTAATTTATCCAGCTCGTTTTCTCGCAAAAGTCTATGAAACTTAACTGCTCTTGTTCTCTTGCTGTGAGAATATTGTCATTGCTCCAATTGAACTTTTGGGTCTATTACAATTATTATTCCGTAAGTGTATTTTACTTAATTTTCGCTAATTGACTTCTCGTTCTATTTAAATTCTCTTGAAATGGGAGGGGGGGAGCAATTTTGCTCACGATACTCAATGGCCGATCGTAACGTTTGTTTTAGCGGGAACTTTCTAAGCCAATAAAAGCAGTTCTTATCTGGAAGACCTTCTTGAAAGCGAGAGGTTGATTGGTGATGGCTCTCCCACGTGTTTTCTTTTTGAATTGGCTATTTAAGTGAAAACTAGCGTGTTTCACGCTCTCTTTCTCTTTCTTGCTCTTATGATTATCATCTATTCGACCCTGCTGTGGTCGGGAAGATTCTCGTCTCTTCGGCTCGGGAGGTTAGTCTCCCGGAGCCCGGCTTGTTCGATGGCGATGGGGGTAAAAGTTCAGAGTGGCGTCCCCAATTTCACGGACGGCCCCGTCGCGTTCAGGCTCGGAAATTATTATGCAAATTTTGTTTACGAATAGGCAAATAATTTACCTGACTTTAGAAACTAATTTATTCATAAAATCATGCTAAAACAATTCATGAAATCCCCGTAAGCGCACATGAGATCCCGGGCGGCCATAATGCCAGCATGGAGGATGGCGTGTGTCGCTTTCTCCTCACAAGGTGGCAGTGGCGTACACATTTGCTCCCCTTTGTAAGCTTGCAAGACATTTTGCTATCAACTTACTTGCTCCGCAG
>JAHWFO010041484.1:188327-200616 GCA_023313115.1 Rhysida immarginata | reverse complement strand
CTGCGGAGCAAGTAAGTTGATAGCAAAATGTCTTGCAAGCTTACAAATGAGAGCAAATGTGTACGCCACTGCCACCTTGTGAGGAGAAAGAGACACACGCCATCCTCCATGCTGGCATTATGGCCGCCCGGGATCTCATGTGCGCTGACGGGGATTTCATGAATTGTTTTAGCATGATTTTATGAATAAATTAGTTTCTAAAGTCAGGTAAATTATTTGCCTATTCGTAAACAAAATTTGCATAATAATTTCCGAGCCTGAACGCGACGGGGCCGTCCGTGAAACGTCCGTGAAATTGGGGACGCCACTCTGAACTTTAACCGCGATGGGCATCGCTGTCTACGTTGGGAACGATCAACCCACGTCTGTTGTGCTGCCCATTTCGACAGCGGACATGATCAACAAACCAAGGCTTGAATAGGAGTTTGATAATGAGTGCTCTTCACAACCAGTACGCGAGCACCGCGATGCGACGACCGTTTAGGACTAACCCAGAGAGGATGAGAGCAGAGCAGCCAGCGGCGTTAGTGTGGTGGCGAGGAGGATTACGAAACTCACCCGGCGTAAAGGGAGTGGGACAGCGGCATCTTGGTGGGATTGCCTCGGAGAATCTCCCGCGGGTCATGCGGAGAGTGGAGGCGGGTGTGGCCAGATGCGCTGCCACTGTTACGTCGTGGGACGGCTTCGGAGTGCGAAAGCGGGAGAACGACCATCGTTGGCGGCAACAAGAAAAACTGTCGTGCATCAAAAGAACATTAGCATATTGGACAACTCATGGTGCCTTCAAGCAACGAGAAAATTCTACAGAAAATGTGTGAACTGTGTGAACATTTAATTCAGTGCTAATTTGGTTAATTTCTCAATTATTCATTTAAATTTAAAATTAGAAACGGGAGAGCCTACTTTTATTTGATTGCTCATTTACTGAATTTTGCCTAATGTAACATTTATCTTACTAACATTTAACTAACCGTTTGGCTTGCATTATATTTATTCAATAAAGATTCATTAGTTTGTTTACTTTAAAGCTTGCAATTTTTTTTATTCATCCTATTTTACACTGGGATTTATTACAGGTTATTCTTTAGAGAGAGAATCTGAGTATCGAATTTTAATTTGTTATTGCGGAGTTTTACAGCAATAAAATGGAGTTATTGCGGACACAAACTATACATGAATATTTCACTATACGATAATGGTTGGAGACAGGTGGATTTACCCTGTTGGCGTTTATAATAACATCGGTTGTTCTGTGTTGACGTTGCTGGAACCACTTGTTTGTGCGACCGGTAGTGTTGCGTAAGAAACTCGTACAATATAAACTCTGCCTGCATTTCAGTTAATTGTTTTCTGGCTCCTTGCAAACTTACCCTGTATTTATTTAGCTTCATTCGTAGTCGCTCTTTTCGGGGTGGCAGCTAGTTCTCTTGCTGTTTGTTTTTTTCTGCTTTTTTGGTGGTGGTGTCTTGAGAAATGGTAACTTTCTTTCGACATTTGCAGTCTTTACTTCCTGAGTGACTCTTTGGGATCATCTTGGGTTGATTCATAGTGCACTTCTGATGTACAACGAGCGGAAGGGGCATTGATGATCTGTTCTTGGTATTGTGAAGTGGATGGTGAAGGTTCATGGTGCTGTGAAGTGGACGGTACACCATGAGTTGATGTTTTCCATGTTCTTGTAAAAATGGTGGGAACTGCTGATTTAATAGACGGCTTCTCTTGCTGGCGTTATAAAATTGTTCATTTGTTAAATGTGCTGCACATAATTGAATTTTTACTAAATTTTTCAAAAGTTTCAGTTAGGCTGTTAACCATATTTTGCACCTAACAATGTCAAAAATATAAAAACTTTAAATTAACGACAGCAAGACCTAGGAGAAATACCCTGATCGTAAAATAGTTCTAATTAAGTTACAAACGTAAAAACCGGGAGAATCCCAATTATACAGAAAAATACAAAAATTATACAGAAAAATACAAATCCTAATATAAATTATACAGAAACAATACAAAATTATACACAAAAAGCCCTAAAAAACAAAATTATACAAAGTAAAATAAAACAACAAAGGGGGGGGGGGAAAGAACATCTTGAGAGCTTCAAAGACTTAATCAAAATCGAATCTCCCAGCGCCCTGTGTCTCCATTCAATAGCGAGTCCGCGTTTTTTCTAGCGATTTCCAAGGTTTCGAAGGCATCAAGTGCATTTCTATTTATTACGTGTCTCACCAGTGTGCAGTCCTTTATCCGAATATCGTGTCCGGTATCTAACGTGTGTCTAGCCACAGCCAATCTCTCTGAGCGTCCAAACCTAGCGTGGGCCATGTGTTCCTTGAATCTTGTGTGGATCTTCCTGCAAGTCGCGCCTCGATATACCTTCGGACATTTGCCACAAGATATTTCATATATACCTGATTGAAGTAAAGGCGGAGTCTTGTCCTTCGGATTACCCAGGAGGTTCCTCAAGACGTTTGGGTTTTTGTAGGTAACAGTCACGCCCGCCTCCTTGAAAATAGATCGCAAATTGGCAGTCAACATCTTGTTGAAAGTGACAGGTAGTCTGATCGTCGAAGCGGGTTTGTTGTTGAGGGTCGTCGAATCTTTTATCATCTTAATAAATCTCCTTCTCCGGAGTAAGTCCTTTACCATTTCAGTTCTATATTGCAATCTCCTGAATACGTTTGACTTCCTTCCTGAACCTGTCCTTAAACAAAGGTATATTGAGTGCTCTGTCTATCAAGAATACGAAGGCAGACAGTTTTTGGCTCCAATAGTGGTTGGAGTCATGGTGGATGTATATATCGGTGTGCGTAGGCTTTCTGTATATGTCGAAATCCAATTTGTTCTTCGATCATATAATCTTGAGATCCAGAAAGGGAATAGCTCAGTTCTCCTCCAGTTCCACAGTGAATTGTATTGATTGGTAAGAGCTGTTAATGTGCTCTAAAATTCTTTTTGTGGACAAGAGGTTTTCCTTTGTTATTATGTCGCTTTCCACAGTTATTGAACGTTTTTCATTTTAACAATATATTGGATTTTAACAGTGTTTTTTCGTTTGTTGGAAAAAATAAAAGTTGGATTGTTGTTAGGCACTATGGAAGTTAATTTATAAATAAGATATTTACTGTAAATAAACGTACCTCACAGGCTCAGTTTGAAATCTAAAGAACGAAAAATGCTTTACACCACGACGTTGGGAACAAAATTTTGCAGCACACTGCTGACCAGACATGCCTTAGTAAAAGAATCTGACAAAGGTAAAAAAAAAGAATCTGACATGTCTTCCGAGAATTTTGTTAAAACAGGCAATTAATTTTGAATTGTATTGATTATTTTGTACTAAATAGGAAAGAATAAACATTTAATAGCTATTGAGGGAAAAATAGTCAAATTGTCGCCAAACTAGTTATAAAATCATTTTTTCTCTAAAATCAACACATGTCCAAATGTTGGCATAACCTTTCGTTAGCCGGTTGAATACCTAATGTCGGCACCCTGCCGAGAAAAAGATGGGTTAATTTTTCATCAAAAAATATTTTATTTCAGAAAAACTTAAATAGGCTAGATATATTTTTCAATACAAATCAAACAAGCAATAAAATTAAAGTTAAATCTGAAATGATAATCTATATTATCAGAAGTCCGCAAAAAATCTAGAAGATATATTTAAAGATTCATTTGAATCAATATACTAAAATTTAATATTTGTTTCAAAGCTTAAACAAAACGTATATATTATTAAAAAATATAACATTTGCTTTCAATACAAAACATAGGTCTATTTCATATTT
This sequence comes from Rhysida immarginata, assembly GCA_023313115.1. Classification (NCBI taxonomy): domain Eukaryota; kingdom Metazoa; phylum Arthropoda; class Chilopoda; order Scolopendromorpha; family Scolopendridae; genus Rhysida; species Rhysida immarginata. The sequence goes on along the minus strand of JAHWFO010041484.1, from coordinate 196,825 downwards.
TCTTCGAGTTTCTTTGGTTCCTCTTAATTGCAAGATTTTCTTTTCTCTTCGGTATTTCTTCTTTCTTTTTTTCTGCTTCCCTTTTTGACTTATTAAAATAAATAAAAAAAATTACTAAAATTTCTATGTGATATGTTCTCGTGTTACAAATTAAAAATAAATACAGGTATTGGACATTGAAACTGAAACACCTTCGCAAATAGCACTGGTTATCCCCAGGGCTGAATAGAACCTTCTGCTAGGTAATTAATCGTATGCATATCAATGAATCACGTATCAGAGGTCTTGGTAGTCACTCCAGTAGAAAAGTTCGATAGTAAGCTTCAAATTGTCTGTGCAGAGCGCTATAATGGGAGATATATCCGACTTCAAAAGAGGGCAGATTGTTGGGGCGCGTCTAGCAGGTGCATCTGTGTCCAAAACTGCCACACTTTGTGATGTCTCACGTGCTACAGTATCCAGGGTGGTGTGTGCATATGAACAGGAAGGACGAACCACGTCCAGGAGGAGCAACTGCAGGAGAAAACGGAAGTTGTCGGAAAGAGACGTCAGGACATTGACCAGGATTGTTGCACGAAAGCGGAAAACCACCGCAGCAGAAATCACCGCAGAAATGAATACACACCTCCAGGAACCTGTGTGCACGAAGACAATCCGTCGTTACCTGCATAAATCCAACATCCATGGCAGGGTCGCTATACCGAAGCCTTTCGTCAGTAGTACAAATGCCTCCAAGCGGGTTCAGTGGTGCCGGACGCATAAAACCTGGACGTTGGATGACCTCAAACGCGTCATATTCTCGGATGAGTCCAGCTACACTGTCTTCCAAACAACAGGGAGGGTATTCGTCTGGAGGAGCCCCTCTGATGCCTACAACCCAGACTGCTTGGCACCCACAGTCAAACACGGAGGTAAATCAGTAATGGGTGGATCAGTAATGGTCTGGGGTGCAAACTGTGCAGGACCTCTACCGATCCTTCCCAAGACGTGTTGCTGCTATGCTGGCTGCCCACGGTACCCCATCACCTTATTAAATAAAGATTTTGGATTTCTACTAGGTGTTTCAGTTTTAATGTCCAATACCTGTATATTTAATAAGAATATTGTAAAATGAAATACTTTCTTGTATTCTTATTTTAATAAAATTTTCGGGCAGAAATACTTATTTTATTAAAAGTAGATTAAGCATTGATTAATAAATGCAAAAATAATGTAAAATATAGATAGTTCTTTTCTTGCTTTTCAAAGTATTGAAATTAAAAATTAATATTAACATTACAAGTAATCATAAAATATATTAATTATGAATTTATGATTTAAATTTAAATGTATTAAAGCTTTTGAATTTAACTTTAAAAGTTAAAAAATAACAATTTCAATGACTATTTTGGGAGTTTGTTTTCCGTCTTTGTTTTGGCCACCTGCTGACAAATGGACAAAACATGGCCAACATTAAGACTACAGATTAGAGGATGTGAGCGGTTGCGCCTGGTATGCCAGTGATCCTGGTGATAAAGAGGGGAACTATGTTTCATTGTAATGGAAATGTCATGGGAACTTCGTTTCGCCTGTTTTCTCGTTTTTTTGTTTTTTTTTTTTGTGAAAATTTTCACATTTTTCGCTTGCAAATCTCTCATTTTTTTTTAATATAACATTCTCTGTATTTTATCAATGAAATGTGAATGAAATATTAAGTCAAGATTGATTAAAATACATGGCAAAGGTTTAAAATACATTCTACTTATTTTTTTTTAACTATTTCGTTTTTTTCCGATTAATTTTAAAACTCAAATACACTGTTTTTCTATTGCAGAGTAAACATTGTCAGTAATTCCCCTCTTTTTCACTTGAGGGCGCGACCGTTCATCCATTGTTAAAAAGCGCACCCAATTATCCATTGTTAAAAAGGGCTTATGTCGTATCTGTCTACTGAATAATCTGTGATTAAGACTAAGGTGGACGAGAAAAAGGCAACCATGACCGACATTAAGACTAATCACTAGTTTTTTAAATAATGAGATTCTTTAATAAATTTAGGAGTATATCATATATCTTGGTGTAGTATATTAATCTTCAATTTCAAGTGCTTGAAAAGAATTATCCAGCAAATAAAATTTCGATATTTTAAAATAAAATAGTGACAAATCACTTACCTTTAACAATTCACAAGAACGGTGATAGAAAATTGCAGCACGATCTCCAAACGATTTAGGCAGGTTGAATTTCTCGCCAAATTCAGGATATAAGCCATCTATTGGCAGAAATAGTTACTAAGAAAAATGAATGACGTCTGAAACCTTTTCTTTGTAAGTTTTACAGCACAGAAAAAGATGCTGAAAAAATGGTTTTAACAACAATCGAAAGTGACCGACATTTGAACATGGCCGACATTTTAGCAGTGTGCCCAAGTTCTTTGATGATTTTCGCTCGTCGATTTGATCATTGCTAAACTTTGAACACCTAGCGAAACTTATAATCGAAACTATGACGTCGTCGTCGTCGTCGTTACAGCGCCATCTGAGCATATCCAAGGAAACTAAGAGTCCGTATTACATGAAAATTAAGTAAATGACATGTCTCCTTATTGAAATTCTGTGCTAGACTTACGTCCGTACTCACCACGTTTTAAAACGAGTTTAAACTCGAGTTTAAGCATAACTCGTATTCACCATGCAGTTACGTCAACTTAAAAGTCGCTGTGTTTAAGTTGCCGCCTAAGTCGATCTGCAAGCGAGGTGCATGCGTAGTGTGTTTCCAGCCACTCCAGCGAAAGAAAAACAGCATGGAGGACGATATTCAGTTTCTTCGTTACTTTGGAAAGCATTTAGTTTCTAAACAAAATCATTCATCGTAAACAGACGAATCCAAGAAGAAAATGTTTATCTACCTTGTATAACTAGACGAGGTCGATTTTTGAAAGCGCTACCGGTTGTCGCACGAAACTTTCGAGAAAGTGGTGAAGGAGACCGGCGAGAACGTTGTTATTTAGTCCCCATGGTCGTAATGTGACCATGACGTCAGGTGATATACGCATCATAGTTCACCAACAACAGTTTAATACCTCCTAGAAAGAATGCGCACTGAAACGTCATACATTGTTACATCACCATAAACAATGTATTGTGACGTTTTAAAAAAGAACGTTACTTGTATTTTAATTAATTTTATCAAATGTGATAATTAAACTTTAAAATTATTTTAATTGACTTATAAAAGTCAACTTATTGAACAAAAGTATCAGACAAAATTTTAAATCTTTAGAGTATTTAAAGAAAAGGGACTATAAGAAAAAATTTAATCTTTAAAAGTCCTTACTCTTATCAAGTTAAACTATTCTCACAACATTAGTGAGATTAAGATAATAGAAAAAGACTATAGTGGATTTATAATCTAAACATCATTTAGACTAGACATTGCGGTTTTTTTTTTTAGCTGGTAAAAGATTCATAAAGTCAAAAAAATTTGATTAAACACTCTAAGTGTGTGTGTGTTTGCAGATGAGGAAACAAAACAGACTTAAGTGGAAAAATTGAATTTATATTTTTAATATCATTAAAGAAATTGATTTCATAAAGATCCAATTTTACACAAAAATTCCCCAAAATTATTGATTTGAAAAGATTACAAAATAGGAAGTCTGTAATTGTATGTGAATCAAGTTCTAAGTTAAGAAATAGCAACATGAAAAATTGCTAGTTAAAAAGCTAAAAGAATATGCAGTGGTAATGCAAGAAAATAAAATTTCATAGATTCTAAAATACCTGTGTGGCCATCACAAATGAAAAGGAAAGACTGCATTTTAACTAAATCAAGTTAAAGAAAATTTAATATTTGCTTGAAAAACAGAGCTTCAGCTATAAAGAGAATACTTGATTCACCCCCAGTTATTTATAACAGGAAAATACAAAGAAGAAATCCATTATATATATAAAACATTATTCCTTTCCTTTTTACATAAGAAAATGTAAGGACAAATTAAAAAAAAAAAGTTTAAATGTTTGACTACTCCAGTTTAGCCTTTTAGCAAGACTAGGGACCAAAATTAAAGAAAATAAACCTTCCTTCAAAATGTGTAGAAAGAAATTTAGAATTACATTTAGATCCAAAATGAAGATAGGAAATGAGAAATTACATTAAGGAAAAATCATTTTAGAAAGGTTAAAAGTCCTAATCAAAGTTTAATTTTAAGTCCCGAAAGGCATGTTTAGCTCACTACAGCAAGGGAAATTTTACATTACATTATGGACAGAATATGAAGATGACTTCCGGAGAAGAGATTGACTGGAAAAACCAGACAAATCTGAGTCACAGTCTATTAAAGTAAATGTCCATCTCAACAAAGAGGACGAAAATGAAAATGGGCTTACATATCCGGATATTAACAAAATTGTAGTGATCGGAACATTATCTTTGTAGCACAAATCAGGATACAGAAAAAAGTTGATGTTGGAAAACTGTAGTGGCTATAGATGATGAAGGAGCCTCATTGTAGCATCTTAACTAAAGGAAGCCTGGAAGAGTAGTCAGGAAATTTCCTGAAGTTGAAGCTTTTATGCTCTTGGGGCAACAGTCAAGAAGCACACGGCTAGCACGTGGCGACAATTGAAGGGCACACTTCAGAGCATGACTATGTAAATTATGGAACAACTCCAAAAGAAATGACAACAATAAATATGTTTTATAGACATTGTTGATAAAATCTACTGAGCTTCTAATCTGACAAATTGTACGAAATATTATATAAATATTACTCAAAAAGACAGATGGCCTATAGAATATAACCTTACAATAGAAACAACAAGCCAAATAAAATAATCATTAAAAACTGGTTTTATCAATTTATCAAGTTTATTAATGTTTTAAAATGTAAAATATGTGATGCAAAAAAATGTAAATTTTTGCAACATCACAGTATGAAGATGTACAATGTATGACGTTTCATTGTTTAACTCGCTCTTTTGCAAGTCATGCTTGAATGTTCAACTTCGTTTAAATCTGATTGGTATTATCCAACATTTCAAGGTGGCAGCTTGGCTAAGCCGTAACGTAAGTCAAACGTCGTTGCGTCGACTTCTGTTATTGGTTCAAAGTTTCACGTTACAGTCACATTTCATTCTAAGCATGGCCATGGCGACTAAACAAAAATGTGGTAAGAATAAAATTACCTTCAACGTGTATAGAAAAGCAAATTTATATTTAAACAATGTGGCGATACATTTTCTCAGTTTGAGAAAGACGTTTTGGTCTCATGCATGACAAACTCCACAAATATTATCGACGAATGAATTTGTTTGTGACGAATGAATATTTTAGAAACAAAACATCTTCCAAAGCACGAACAGATTGCATATCATCTTCCATGTTGTTTTTCTTTGGCCAAATTGGCTGGTGATAAACTGCGCAGGCGCATCAATCTAAGATCGACTTAACTGGCCGTAGAGGGCAACTTAAACTCGGCAACATTTAGGTTGACTTAACCGCTTGGTGAATATGACATGTTTGAATCCGAGTTAAAAACGTGCTGAATACGAGCGTAAGAGATTTATCATTGGCCAAGCCACCGCTTTGAAATGTTGGTGTATACCAATCAGGTTTAAACAAAGCTGAACTTTTTAAGCCTGACTTGCAAAAGAGTGAGATAAGCTGCTGTTGATGAATATGGGCATTAAAGAACTTCATCTCACGCTTACGATTATTGGTCATCCCATACACTCTGTGAGATTCTATTAATAATCCGAAACAGATATAAACTTGTACCCCCGAATGTGGTGTCCAACCTTTTGCCATCGTTTTTCCCGTACAATGTTCTTTCTATTTGGAATGCCTTAACCTTTAGTGTTAGAAATGAGATAGTCAATTGTACCTTTTACTTTTTACATATCCTTTTGGGATGCAAATTTATAAATAAAATTAAAATATCTTGTACTCGATCTATTTTGGTCATGTGACTTTTCAATACTCCAAGCCTGTTTTTCTAGCTGAGATTTTAGTTGTATGATGTAAAAGTTCAGACCTAAGTTTTGAGGTTCTTTTTTTAAAGTACCACCCATTAAATTCTATTTATTTTGCTTCCCCTCTGAACAGTTTACTTAAGAGATGGCGCTAGGTTTTGTTTATCTAATTTTTATATAGACCTTTCTTTTGAAACCGAAACTGGAGTAACTACGCAGAAGCAGGGCATCAAAAAAGCTTCCGTCTTCCTGATATGTAGTAGTGTTTGCACATTTCAAGACAGGAAACGGAAGTGTTTTGCTGTACTGCTTCTGCGCAGTCACTTTCAAGAGGAAGGTCTATATAAAAATTCAGGGTGCGTCTGTAAATGTTTTAAAACTTATGAACTACTTATCGTTTTGAGCTCATACTTGTACCAGATGTTCGTTAGGTTCAGGGTAAGGTTTACATGTGCTAGGTGTCAGGTTGGCTCAAAGGGGAAAGGGTAAAAATAATCTTTTGCTTGATATGTCTGTCTGAAATGAGCCTTCAATATGCGCGGACCAACAATGTTTGTCATGTGCTACAATGCAAGGCAAAGTGTCTGAAACAATAGTTCAAAAAAAAAAAACCCACTTTGGCTGTCTTTAGATCGTAGATGGTCATCCAACTCCACTAAAAATCACAGCCTATTACATAGATAACAGCTTGTTCAATCGACAGTTTCCAAGTTTCACCGCAGTAAGGGAGGAGGGCGCTTTTAAGTAGGGTGAAGAAAGCCTTTTTAGCCTTGAAAAAGCCTTACCACTGCTTCCATTCTATTGTGTTCTACTGGTTATCCTACAAACAGGCTGCATATTTACATATATAGACCTTGCCCAATAGTAAACACTCCGCCATTTTGAAAATAAGCAGACGAGCACTTCTGCGAGCAACAGTGCTTCTTGTTGTGAGCTTCTCAGATCTAGACTAGCCTGCTCCTGCCTCTGTGTAGTACAGTCATGGACAAAAAAAACGCTCCCTCACTCTGTGTTACTATATTTTTAAATGAGCGTTTAAAATAGGATGGTATGATTTTATTGCTTAAAAATTTAGATTATTTTTTGACTGAACTAAACGATATAAGAGATCCAGTCGCAAAGTATTAAACGCTCTTTTAAAAATATAACCGTACAGAGTGAGGGAGCGTTTTTTTTGTCCATGACTGTACATAGTAACGCACAATTTTATTATTACAAAAGGAGACAGGGATTCTACACTTCAAAGCACTCGATGATGAATTTTATATTTTAATATTTTGGTTTCTGAAATTTTTTTGGCAAATTCCTTTGGCAGGGGTAGGCCACTTAATGAATAACTGTAATATACGATACAGAACATCTAGCCATTTATGCCTTACTTTTTGTGGTGAAATTTGGATGAGAAATTATCTTCCTCAGTCTTCCTTCAATTATCCAAGGCTTTATTTATCTTCTCTTTTAAGTTTAAAATGGATAATAGAAATTATTCTAAGATGGAATGAACATTTTTATTATATAGAAAAACTAGCATACCCGGCAATGCTTCGCTATTGTTATATATGAGTGTCTTTTAAAAATCAACTAATGAAGCGCCATCTTTTACTTTTCTACGAACTGTACTAAGCTGAACATACTCCAGAAACTTTAAATTAAGATATTTTTTATTTCGAAACCCTATATATTGCTGCAAGCTACGCTCAACTTACCTGTGAAAACCCCATGAAAATTCGTCAAGTAGTGTTGGAGATTAGCATGTTCAAACAGATAAACAGATAAAGTTTTTAAAAATGTTTTTATTGTATTCTGCTTTACTCCTCTCCATTCACCGGCACTTTAGCTGAGTGAGTTAGACGCAGGGCAGGAGATGAAAGGTGGAGGTTAATGTTAAATTTTTCTGTATATTCACATTCAGAAATTGCAAAATATCATTAAAAAAGCCACTGGCACCCCTCACAAAGCAGAAATATCCACGAGAACCTTCCCTCTGAAATTCGTTGCTTTATTTTTTTCCCCGCGAAGTTGCATCAAAATATCAGAAAAGTTTGTGAAACACCCTCGAAAATCGATTTTTATCAGCTTTCGCACCCTTAAAATTCGAATATCGAAAATCGAAGAAACTACGTTTTTGAAACGGTAGCTAGAAACTTGCCTGCAAAATTTCGAAGATCTGCGTTTATTGGAGGCGGAGCCAAGCGACCGAACATGCAATTCCTTCCTGTCCCACCGGGTAGGCAGGGGGTCCGAATTTCGAGAAACCCGGTCTTAGCACACCCCTATGTTACCCGTCTTATGACCTCACCGAGTTTCGAGTTGATGGCTTCAGTAGATTTTGCTGTGCGTTGATGAGTCAGTCAACTAGCTTCTTTATATACTGTTTTGGTCGCCAAGAAAAGTCCTTTTATAAAATATTATACATTTTATTTCCGCGCGAAAGTTTTCCAGTTACTGTGGATGCTTTTTCACGGAATACTCGCAAATGTCTTCATTAAACAAAGCAAATAATGACGTCACAGTTTCCGACGCTAGAAAAATACCGTTCAGATGAAA
>JAHWFO010041484.1:157089-171154 GCA_023313115.1 Rhysida immarginata | reverse complement strand
TTGGACGATGCCATTTATTGTTTCTTAGCAACATGGATAATACACATAACGAGTGATGTTAAATTGTTTTGATTGAAATCTGATTTTGAGCCGTTATTAAAAAAAGTTTTTCTTTATTATTAATAAATGAATGTATATTAATATAATTTTAGCAAAAATCAGTATACTAACGAGGAAACTGCATGATGAAGTAAGCGTTAGTTGGCAAAGCACGTTCAACAATATTGTGCACGTTATATTAACGATATTATATTAAAAGCACGTTAATGGCGAATACACGAATTAAATCATTACACATGTTTTTTATGAAATAATCAGGAATAGAAAATTAACTCTTAAGTTTGCTTCAGATTTAACAAAATTATAATAGACTAACTGATATACCCGGCTTTGTTCAGGCTCTTTGTTTGACGGAATTTTGCAATATGTGAATGTGAATGTACAGACACGAAAAATTCAGTTTTATTATATGTATATAATCGGATATATGTGAGAAGGACGAGACACAAAAACCCTGGAATACAAAAAATAATAGTTATTAATTAAAAAATAAAAAAAATAAATAATAATTAATAAGCTGACGTTTCGGATAGAGACTATCCTTTATCAAAGCAAAAAGGATATTTCTCTAAAAGCAAAGGGAATATTAGAGAAATAATTATCCTGAAGTAATGAAAGGAGTATTTAAGGACGACTTTATACAGGATGAGACATCATTTATCTTCAGACAACTGAATATCTCGGAAACTAAGCATTGTACAAAAAATGTCCAGAATCAAAAGTGAATCATTTCACTGGGGAAATTCACTAGTTATAATATTATCCCTCCCCCCTTTGGGGGAGGGGGTAACTTTGAAATCTTAAATAGGAACCCCTATTTTTAAAAAATTACCCCGCCACATTTGTGAGATAGAGGCACAGAAATTCAAATTGTACACAATATTCAAGAAATGTTTTATTCTTAGTGTTTTTTCAATTGATCCAATCATTTAGGAGATAGAGGCCCTCAAAGTGAACTTTTAAAGTTTTGAACCCAATTTTCTCGATAAAGACATTCCTATTCTACTTTTTAATGTTCTTTAAGAATCCGAAGTCAGAATTTCAAAAATCCAATATTTTTCAATACACACGCATAGACCCTGTCTTCATAAGATGGCTGTCCCCAAAAGTTTACTTGCAGATTCTACTGAAACCAAAGAGTACAGGGACGGACATAGACAAAGAAAATTATGAAATAATATTAAAATAGAGGGAATAACTGATAAAAGCGAAAGAGAAAGAAAAGGGCTCAGAAAAGCCTGCGACAAATTAGGGAATAGCTGAAGTTGGAGAGGAATATGAGAGGGGTAATGAAGGAAAGGGGCCTTTGCTAAGGTTAATGCCATTAGGGGCTAGGGAATTAAATTTCCAAATAAGAAAAGACTCGAATTGCTTTCTTTCTTATTTATTATGGAAGTTACTGCGAATAATATAAAGGTTGACGTCCTGTAAAGAGTGGCCAGGGGAATTAAAGTGTTTAGCGACAGGAGTGTCAGCATTGCTAAGGATGTCGAACTTATGTCTGGCGAATCTGGTACGTATGGTATAACTCGTTTCTCCGACATACTGCTTCTGGCATGCTTTACATTGTAACTGTGACACTATAACAGATATACATGTATTAGGTTGTGAGAAGTGCAGGTCAGGTTCTGGTTAATCTTGAGAGTAAAGGAGGAAGCACTGCTAGAAATGGAGGTGGCAGGGTTAAGTAAATGGCAAATGCCACAACGTTTTTCATTGCAAGGAGAACAGCCCTAAAGCTAGGCGAACACGTAGCGATTTAGTCAAGCAGGTGACTAATAACGGAATCCCTCGTACATGTATGTCACAGATTTCTACAAATTGAAATATGTTACTAATCTAAAGCTACTATAGATGCTTGCAAAATAAGAGAGTGCGAAATTGTTTTTCATTCAAAATAAACCGCGATAACCAAAAAATTTCAGTATACTTAGCCATACAAGGACTCAATTGTTAAAAGGGTTAGGCTATGTGGGGTTTCCTTGTAAGTTGCGTTTGACTAAGTCAACGACAATCTCAGTTACGCGCGAAAACGTGGTCTCAAATTCTGAATCGTTATCACAAACACGTCACGCAAATTTTTGCAGCGCATGCACAAGGAAAGTTAAAGTTAAATACTAAATTGCCTTGTAATATTTGTAAAAAATATTTAAAATGTTATTTTATTCACCTCTATAAAATTAGATGAGAATTCTATCTTTTTTTTAAATACCATGTAACTGAAACCACGTTTCGTGCCATGATCTCAGTGATGACGTATTCTGTAATGCATTCTGATTGACTCCTTTCGCTTGACTAAGTTGTCGTTGAACTAGTCAAACGAAATTTTGTATTGACTAGAGTCAACAGCGATTTCTTCGTTTCACCCAACTTAGTCAAACAAAAACGGTCACCGTTGACTAGATCAAGGGTTTTCGTTGATTAAATCGCTACGTGTTCATCCAGGGAAAGTTGGAGTGGGCGGAGCCTAAGAATTTTGAATTGGCCAATCAGAGAAAGGTTTGATCATGCGATTAATTATTCCTTGTATACAGGTCTTAAGTGTGAAGCACTTTTTATTTCGTATGAAATTACTTATACTGCATATTAAATTTAAAAAAAAATTTGATAATGCATGTACCCTTAAAAAATGCTCTAGCCTATCATGTTATATAAATTATAGATGTTTAACTAAAATTTTATTTTTACTTTTCATTTTATTTTATTTTAAACTGTAAGCGAAGTCAATATATCGATATTCTTTTATTCTTTAATGAATCTTTCACTTCTTCTGTTATTTCATTTAATGAATTAGAATTAAAAGAATTTTAAAAATGAATCTCAATTAAATATTTATTTACTACAAATATTTCAATAAAAATTTAAAAACAAAGGTTCTGGCCTCTTTCGTTTATTTGCTGCCCATTAAAATGGCCTTTTAATGAGTTAGTCTTTAACGTAGCACTTGTATCTGTCTGATTTTTCCGTTGTACGTTCAAAATAGAGCTTACGACTGTCGATTTTTCCGAATTTCATACGCAGTTTTTCATGCATGATGATGGCAAAGGAAGATCTTGATTCGCAGTATCTAGTCCTCTCTTTAAACTTGTTGAAAACATTTGTAATCATAGGATAAGCTCTTCTCGGTGTATTTTAGCAACATTTGCCCGTGCAACTGAAAGTTCAAATTCATCCAAATTTTTAACATTTGACGCCCTTACCCTCTTCTTCCCAGGCGTCGAAAAAGGTGAAGGGTTCGGCGTGCTTGCTTCAGTCTCCGAAGTAGGCCTAACTATGTTTTGAACGATTCTTTGAAGGACGTCGCCAAAACTTGTGTTGCTTTAGATGTTTTCTGTATTAACGCTGAAGTGGTTTTATCAGGATCCTTAAGTTTAAAATAGAAAATAATTCCATACAATCTGTCTAGCTTGGCTATGAAAGAGTTTGTCTTTGATTTCCGAAAGTGTTAGGTGTTGTAGATGAAGTAGCCATTATGATCGCTGGTCACTGCACGTTGTGAACCGCTGTGCCCGCGTAGATAAAGAAGAAACCCCATAAGTCCATGCGCCTCGACTGCATGACATGGTTAATCGATATCAATGCTAAGCCACGCCTACTCCAACTTTCCCTGGATCAACTATAGTGATAGCAGCATGGACCAGAATGTCTTTAAATTAGATGTCTTGGGAGGTGGAAGCATGAATGTACGCTCTTGGACAATAATGTTAGCGATAAGGATTGCCTAACGGGACAATTCGCAACGGGAAGTATATGTGAGAAAGTGGATATAGACAGTCTTTCAATTTGCGACTACTGGCGTGCTTAATGACTGTTTGAGCCTTTTGACAGAAACGGCCACCTCCTCAACTAAAGAAAATTTCGACTGGAACTTCGTCCTTGCCCAGCTCAAAAAGAGAAACTCCAAGTGCGATTGCAGCTACGGAAAACATTGTTGTGAGGAACCGTACTCATCTAATCACGGAGAATCTGCAGCAAGGTGAAAGTTTGTCGTATAGCAGCTGTGCTAATGGTCAACTTCGGAACCTGAGAAATTGGGACCCGCTACTTCTTATCGACGGGGGACAAGCTGTGTCTACGCCGTCGTTGTTCTCAACTTCTGTATACCAAAGCCTGGCGTTTCTTCATGTGAGGATTTGGGAGCAATATACACTATACAGTAAGGTAAGCTCACATGCTGTTAAACTCTCTCACTCAGTTTTCCTCAGTCATAATTTTTGCTACCGCCCTTTGCGTTAATTCTAATTTAAAGTAAATTAATGAATTGCTTAGCGTCGCGGTTTTGCTTAATGGAAATTCTTGATGCAAGACCAGCAAAGCGAAAGTGCGTATATCTAAGGTATTTCTTGTTATTTTTCTAATTTACAGAAAAATCCCATGCGGATACCATTAAACGCTTTGCATAGCCACCCCTCATAGCGGTGAGAGTTCAAACCATAGAACAACATTTTTCTTTGGGATTAATTTGGGCTTAGACACCCCCACCTTCTTCCTAAGATAGACGAGTCTGCAAACATAAGAAATTATGTTCGTTTGTGCTTAGTTTATGTCATAAGTTAATATTTCTTGTGAGTAGCCTGATTACGGCCACTGAAGACTTTTTGTAGCCTGTGGGCCTATTCCATATCATAGTCTATTATAACTTGGAATATTTATTGGCTATTAATATTCATTGTGCAATTAAAGGAAGAGAAGGACAAAGTATTGTCCATGTATTGTCCTTCCTACCGTTCTCTAGTTCTTTCCTTTACGAAATCATTGTACTGAATTTTTTTTGGTTACATTAAAGGAATATTTATTAATCTATCTCTGTGTACGTAGCTCGTTTTATAATTAAGCTTCCATTGAGCACCCAAACCCTTCTACGTGACATGTTGCCAAGGCTGTAGAAGGTTTGGGATTGTTGTTAAAACAAGAATTACAATGTTTATACAGGGTGTCTCACAACAGCTATAAAAAACTTCGTGAGCGTATTCTACATAAAAAACTGACACGAAAATGCCGAATACAATTTTTGTTTTAGATCGTTCATTTTTGAGTTAATTATGTTGGTTGAAGCAACCTTCATTGGTGAAGTGACATTCATCCGAAAATAAAATGTTGTGCACAAAGTTTCCGTCCTCTGCTTGTTTATTTAGAAGTCATGTACTAAACAAACGTCGTTGTTCACAATCCGTAGATTGTAAATTTCGAACTTTTGCTTAGCGATACCGATATAAATTAATTTTCTTGAGTTGTCGATGAACACTTGATTTGGAAATGTTGAGTTCGGCTCCCAATTTGCGTACACTTAAAGTTGGGTCTTCTTTGATGCGACGCTCAATAAGTTCTTCATTTCGAACATTTATTTGTCTTGGCCGTCTACCGCGATTAATTGGCATTGTCACCCCTTCTGTACGTACGCGGTGAATTAAATGTAGCATAACATTTATTGAAATTCGCGGGCGAATAGGGAACCGCTTTGCCCAAACATGAGCTGTAGCATTTGCGCTTCTATTGCACCTGCCGTACAAATCTAATATTTCGAAATAATCTTCTTTACTTAATTCTAATTTTTTCTAAGTAACGATTAGCGGCATAACAAATAAAACAACAATAATCGGCAACAACTGACAATATTTAAGTCAAGTTTAAAAACGAATTGTATGTGAAATTAGGGTAAATTCACTATCTTTGAAGACCCATAACTCAAAAATGAACGATCAAAAACAAAAATTGTATTCGGTATTTTCGTCTCAGTTTTTTATGTAGAATATGTTTACGAAGGTTTTTATACCTGTTGTGGGACACCCTGTATATAGAAGCGCGTATGACAGATTTGGAGTAGCCTCTTACTTTAAGAGAGTGAGTAAGAGCGTTAGCATGGAAGTCCTTGTCAGATTAATTAGTGCATATTCTATGGAGATGTTATCTTTGCAATGGCAGCTGTGATAGTGTAAGTACTGGTGCTGATCGGTGGGCTTCTTATAGAGATTTGTGGACAATTTATTGTTAGTGATAGATATACAGACGTACAAAAAAAAGTCCATTGTGATAGAATAATTGTGAGAAAACTTGATGGAGGGGTGGATGGAGTTAGAGTGAACGATAAAAGATAGGAGTGAGTTTTCATTATATGGCCATATAAGGAAAACATCGTCAATATACCGCAGCCAGACCAACGGCTTCAAAAGAGACGTGGGAAGTAATTTGGTTTCCACCTCCCTCATGAAAATATTGGCATGGTTGGGAGCCATTTTGGAACCCATAGCAGTGCCGCTGGACTGGATATAATACACATTGTTAAAAGTGAAGAAATTGGAGGTGTGTATGGTGTGCAGGAGAAGGCAGATGGTGTCAGTAGAAGAATCTTGAAAAGATTTGTTAGCCGTGAGACTGTTGCACACAGCTTCAATCCCATCATCATGAGGAATGTTAGTATAGAGAGAAGAGACATCAAGAGTGCAGAGGAAGACGTTCATGAAATCATAAATAGAGTCGTTAAGGCGCTGAATATGGGAGAGAAAATTATTAGTGTCTTTTATGTAGGAAGAAAGACTGGGTGGGATGTAGCGTATGTGGTGGTCGACAAAAGCGGATAGCGGTAGAGAGTGTTGTTACAAGAGATGACCGGATGGCCGGGATTGCCAAGTTTATGGATCCTGGGAAGAGGGTAGAAGCGACCAGGGAAGCTGAATTTAGAAAGGAGGAAGAGGCGGTTTTTATTATCAGTTTGAGAAGAGGAATCAAGCTGAGAGAGGATATTTTTAAATGTGAGGAGAACGTATTAGTAAGATCGGAGATTAGTTTCTTGTAGAACGTGATATCAGAGTGTTGTCTGTTAGCTTCATTAATGTAGTCAGAGGTGTTCATGACAACAATAGCGCCCCCTTTATCTGCGGCCTTAATTGTTATGTTAGGGTTATTGTTGAGGCGTTTGATACATAAAATTCGTTATTGGTGGGTTTAGGAAGAGGTTTTTTAATATTTTTAGTGATGGAGAGGATGTCATTTTGTATAGATATGATGTAAACTTCAAGCTCAGGATTGATATCATGAGGACGGGTCCAATCGCTAGGAATATGGAAGGTGAGCTGGTAGCAGGAGTAGAATTGAAATACAAATTTGGATAACAAAAACAGAAGAACACTTCATCGAATTGTAAACCGCAAGCCTAAAATAGAGCCGGATTCATGCAAAAGTATAAACGGAACCTGAGGGCACGGCTGAAGTTATCAACAGAGGAAATGATATCAAAAGCATCAATGATATTAGGAGTGGGACAGAAGGGAAGGCCTTTAGATAGGGTTCTGATTTCGAGGGACGAAAGTTTAGTGGTAGAAAGGAGCTGGAGCTGGTGGAGGTAGGTGGATCGTTTTTATATGTATACAGTAGAAGATAGGTAGAAAGAAAGAAAGAAAGAAAGAAAGAAAGAAAGAAAGAAAGAAAGAAGATAGAAGAAAAAATGATTGATGAAAGACATGACTAGTATCACGAGTATAATGAGAAAATAAAAACAAAGGTCTACAGTGATACTGAAAACAAAGTTTTTATTGCCTAACGTGTTTCGACATAACGTCATCATCGGAGGTGAACAAGTTACAAAGCTTAACTGGCAGACGGGGCCATATTTATATCTCCCCTGGAACTGGCGGACCTGATGGAACGCTCCTTCTAAAGCGCCGACCTGATGTAGAGCTCTTCTGGTCATTCAGGCTGATGATAAAGTCACTTAATCAGTCTCTTTCGAAGGATGTTTGTTTGTTGAGGAGGAGAGTGTGGTCCACATGTACCTGTCTCCTAATTTCTATCTCCTCGTGGAACAAAATCTTGTGTCTATCCTTTTCTCTCCATAATATTTCCATGCAGGCGTCAATATCTAACATCCGATGTTTGGCTGTGATAAGGTGGTCTGCGAACGCCAATTTCCCATAGAAAGACCGGGCCGTGGATCCTATATACATGGCTTCGCAATTCGGGCATTGCAGCTTGTATACGCCTGTTCCTTTGTATGGGTCGTCGTCGTAGGAATGTCTGGCCGGGTTTAGGAGGTACATGGAACTGTTTCGCGTGCGGAAGGCCACACCAACCCCTTGTTCGCGGAAAAGGTTTGATATCTTGTGTGTGCCCTCTCCATAGTACGTAAACGTGACGTAGCTTACTGGTTTTTCATGTTGCTCCTGTCCATTGTTGTTTACTCTTCGTTTGGCCTTTTTGAATACGGCGTTTGTAACCTCCTGGAGAATTTATTCATTCTGGCTAGTTCAAAAACGTTGGATATCGCTGTGTAGCGCGCATTGTCGCTAATCGGGTACTTCAATGCCCTCCTAAATCCATGGTCCAAAGCAGCAGTCTTATGTCTCCTGGTGTGTGTCGAGTCGAACTGAATGATATTGGCGGTGGTTGCTTGCTTTCTATGGATATTGAATGTCAGTCCTTTCGTCGTCTCGTCTCGGGAAATGCGGAAATCTAGATAATTTAGCCCTCCGTTTTCTTCCTCTTCCATCGTATATCGAAGTTTGGGGTGTAGTAGATTGAATTTGTCCAGGAGTTCACTCGATGAACACTTGCTGGCGTCATAGATAATGAACGTGTTATCTACATAGGGTCGTTACATGCGAATCGTCCCCTCGTCTATCATCCTGGAAATATGGGCATATGGGCATCCTCGATGCTCTGTAGGAAGACCTCCGAAACTACTGAGCTGCCCGGCGAGCCCATGGCAACTCCATCTTCTACGGAGAAATACTCCCCTTCGAACTTAAAATAGTTCTGGCTGTGCATTACCTTCAGTAGACAATTTAGCTCCCCGCGAATTTCTTGCGCCGTTCCGTTCTTCTCCAATGTAGCGTCAATGAGGTTGATGGTCTCTCCAAACAGTACATTAGTGTATAAACTAACCACGTCTAAAGAGATCATTTTTTCGTGCTCTCCCAGGGAAATGCCTTGGAGTTCAGTGATGATAGGTAAAGTCTCGTACTACATACCTGTAGTCAATTGGGTAGTGGGTCCTAATCCATTTGGCTATTTGTTTGGCGAGATTATAAGATGGCGAACCTTGGCAACTGATGACTGGGCGGATGGGAAGCCTCTCTTTATGTACCTTAATCAAGGCACGCATCCTTGGAGAAACCGGATTCTTGGATGTCATCTGCGCGGTCACTTCTTTGAACGGGTCAGAAGTTAACTGTTTTATGGTTTTGTTTACCTTATTTCCAAATTTCTTGCTGGGATCCTAATCTAGGCGTTTGAACCCGTTTTCGTCTATGAACTCCCTCACTTTTCTGTTGTAGTCCTCGTTGTGGATCACCACCGTGGCATTCCCTTTATCAGCACTAATGACACAGGTTTGATTCTCCTCTAGCTTTTTCCTAATCCGTCCGGCCGTCTTGTATGTCTGGTCATCATTGCACTGTGCATCTTTTAGCTTCATAATCTCACATGTGGCCATGATCTTCACCTGGCGCCTGGCTTCTGGTTTTAAATTTAGAGTGGCTCGCTCAACATCGATGGCTATGTCCGTGATTTCCTTCTTGTGCAAAGGCTTCGCGAGTGTGTATTTCAATCCTTTTTCGAGCAGCTTCTTCTCGTCTTCTTCGAACTGAATCCCGGTCATATTAACTACTCTCTCTTGAAAAACGAATCGATTCGTATTCCTCTGTCCTCTTCTCTCCAGCCTAGCGATCTTGTCCATCATCTTATGAAATTTTTCCTCTTTCAGCGGTTTTATGGCCTCATTCATGTCCTCACGTACGTCCATAAGGATCGTGGGGGTAATCATACAGCCAGGCGTAAATGGTATTTCATAATGTCATCGTTAAGTCTCACCTTCTTCTTGCATAGCGATCGGATCTCTTCAATTACCCTCCTCTTCTCAGCAAAGGCCTTCGTTGTTCGGGCGGCGGCGGAACGTTGCTTTATCCTGATGATAGCATACTTTGGTGTAAGTCCAGTTCGTAGACAGTGTCTATTGAACCAAAGGTTCAGCACCGTCTTAGCCAATTTCACTAACCTATAAAATAGGAACTGGCATACATTGATGAAAGACATGAGTAATATCACGAGTATAATGAGAAAATAATAACAAAGGTCTAAAGTGATATTGGAAACAAAGTTTTTATTGCCTAACGGGTTTGGACATAACGTCATCATCGGAGGCGAACAATGTTACGGGGCCCTATTTATATCTCCCCTGGAAAAAATGATTGATTCGGGATAAAAAGTACTCTAAATGTTGACCCAAACTACTTAAGCTATAACCATTCTCCTTTTATCAAAGTCCGTTCAGTGGTTTTTGTGTGATGTGCCACACAAAAATTCCAAAAATGATCTTAGGGGCCGTTCAAGTATTACGTAACACAGTTTGGGGGGAGGGGGGTCTTGTAAAACGTTATGGTGCGTTATAGTGGAGGGAAGGGGGGGGGGTCAAGCAACGCTTTATGTAACATTAAGTTTTTGTTAAAATTAAAAACCGAGCAAGTGCGAGTCGGACCAACACCACCTAGATCTACGGCCTGATAACGGACACGTCATACATTGTTTCATCATCATTAGTCGACCATTGTTAATCCTATTTCTACCAATAATGAGCCCTAAATTTGGTCGACTAATGATGATGTAACAATGTATTACGTTTTCGTTATCAGGCCTTCTGTCTAGGTGGTGTTGTTCGGACTCGCGTACCGAGGGTTCCGTACTATCACAAAATAAATTTACCCCAAAAAATTGTATTTTCTTTCATTCAGTTCGGGACCCTTAGCTGTACAATAGGTGTCGATTTTGTGGTTCCCAAATGCGGCAGTTGTGTGTATTCACTGCGCCGTCCAAGTGAAAATGCGCTTCATCTGTCCAAAGGATATTCCACGGCCATTCTGCATCGACTTCAACGCGAACAAGAAACAGGAGTGATCGTCAGTCATGTAGAAGCACCTGCTACACAAGTGAAAGTTTATATGGATAATATCGGAGGATATTCCGCATGATCTTATGTACAGTTGAACGTGGCCTATCCAACACCTGTGCTATACGCCGGACACAGGTGCGACCATGGGAATTTGTAGCTCTGTCCTTTTCCACCTGAAGCGAAACCTCCTCTAATGTGTCTGCAGACACGGGTTTTCTTGCATGGCCAGCACGAACTGACAATGATCCTGTTTCTTTAAATTTCGTTATCATTTTCGAACTTTTGTCACATTCGTGGAACCATTTCGCATCCCCTTCAAAGTCCGAAATTTTCGTAGAGCAGCTACTGCGGAATTACTGTTTTGGTTAATCAATTTAACTCAACAATGCGCGATCTCGTAATCTTAACATCCATTGTGAGCGACATACACGTTGAAGACAGGATCTCCGCGAATATTCTTCGGTTTTATGCAGCAGGTAATAGCTGCTGCGTGACAGCACATAAATTTACATTTCTACTACAAGTATTCAACGTAAAACGCGCTCTGGTGGCAAAATTCGTAGCTATTTTTTATTTTCGCTGAAACATATTCTCATCCCTTCTTTAGTCCTCTAAAAATTTCACACTTTTCTGATGACTGGTTTCGCCTGTTGGCAGCTTTGCAATTGGGTCCTTTAATTATGACACCCTGTACGAGTACTCTGGAAGGTTGATTTTAAAAAAAGTTTTAGATTTCGTGAGTGAATTTTCACTACTTACTCTTACTTCAAATCCATTTGATCTATATTTTACTGTAAAACTTGGCAAGTTTTTTTTACATTAAGTGTGATCGTTTTTTTATAGAGCAACGTCAATAGATAAAATAAATAACGTACGCTTGAATGTCTTGTTTTATTAGGAGCTTTAGTAAAAAGCTGCTTACAAGAATGCGCCCTGATGTATACGTTTATCCGGTCGTCCGCCGTTTGCACGATAACTTGAAAACGATTTAACTTTTTCAAATTCCGTTTTCAGAAATATGACCATCAAACTCTTAGCTCGGCCATATCAACTTTTCAGAATTTTTCGTGCACCCTTCTAGTCGAATTCACGTGCTAAAACAGTGACTGTAAAGAATACCAAGATAATGGTATGTCACATAATAATCGACTTGTCAAGAATGAATAATAATTTTTCGATTGAAGCGTGGTTCCTGGTTCGAATCCAGGTCGCAGAATTTTTCCTTCCATTTTTCAATCGAAAAATTATTACCTATGTTCGGAGATTATCTCCAATTTATTATTATTATTAGCTGATATGACCGGTGTTGCTCGGTCTGTTTGTCCGATGAAATTTTCCATTCTAGACGCTGAAATTTAAGCTATGGTCTCTCAAATCATTATATAGTAATTTTACTTCTATAAATGAAATTTATTAATAAAATATTACAGACTGTGCATAAAAGGTCTGACACATTTTATCTGTGTATTACTAAAAAAAATAATATAGATAAATAGAAACGGGTTTCAATATATGAAACTGTAACTGAAAAAAATTTATTAAACCAAGTTAGTAGACCCCAACGTGTGCTTCTTGGATCACAGGAGGATATCCAGCCGATAATCAATTTCTTGCCATGTTCTTTTGAGCATATCGACATCCACTTTGTTTCACTTCAGTTCCCGCACTCTAGCGGCGAAATTGTGAAACACAATAAAACTTTTTATGGATGGATTATTTACTTGTGAGTTCATCAAGAATGAATATATTGTTACTTTCTGTTCATCTTTTAGCTGTTATTGATATCGGCACGCGCACGTGAAATCGCTTTGTCGATGCACGATTGCTCAAGTGCTCATAAATTATATAATTGAGTAGCAGAAGAATGGAGCTAGTTATTGGTTTTATTTTGTCCGTCCGTCCAACGCCACCTAGAGAACATTTTTTATTCTCTAGGTGGCGTTGGTCCGTCCCCTTCATAATTTCTGCATTTTTTGAGGTAAAAGGTTAAGATTTCGAACTACCTTACTATGGGCCACTGCATTCTATAATAACTGAAATGCCGATAGCTACCACACGCTAGTATATTGCTGTGAATCCGGGCAGCGCTATATTGCTGGTCCCATCCCTCCTCAGGTTATCATAGGAATCTTTGCTAAATGGGACAGTTAAAAATTCGTTTTTGCGCTAACTTTAATACAAACGATTTTTACAAAGTGTTTTTAGACTTTTAATATTACATATTTACATTAAAATATATAAACTTGACAATAAACATTCTGTATACTTTCAGTCTTACTTAAATGGTTAGGTTATCTTTCATGATTTAGCTATAGATAATCGCTGTGGATACGGTCACGGCGCCGTGGCTTGTCAGCGTTCACGATGGTCTAAAAAGGGAAGTGACGTGGTGAAGGATAGAGCATGCGCAACACTAGCGTCTCAGGAATGGGATGGCTTCCTACGGAAACCTTAGTACGCACGCGTAGTCTGCTCTGCTCAGTCGCTCTCTTGTGCACTCAGCCTTATATGCATCTGCGATAGTTTCGAACGAAACTTTCGATAAAGTTAAAACTGGAACGCGAATAGGCCTTTGGGGGGAGGGAGTTTGCGCTTGTGTATGCGCAAGAAATTTTCAATGCTAAGATATATACCAAACAACTCGACACAACTCGTAATTAATTCGCCAATTGATAAATAAGGCCAAGAACGTAATTAGGGGAGAAACAAGTTGTATTTCCCTGATCCGTTTAAGTTCATTTGTTTTTCTTTGTTTCTACTAAAAAACTATTCTACAGGGTGCTCACAAAGTCTAGGTACATAAAAGATTAACACATACTTTTAAAACAAAACAATTTTATTTAATTGCACATTTATTTATGTTATTTATCCGAAGGGGGGAGGCGTGGGGGGATTATGCTTAATTGGGATTATGCTTAATTAGGATTTAATTGAGTTTTTCCTTACTAAAACATACAGATAATTGAAAACTCTGTACTACATTTTACATCTCAAATACGTCTTTTAAAATATAAAATAAAACCAGTTTTTACAATTGGTTTCATACAATTTTAAATGAATTTCATACATTTTTAAATAGATTTAATACGCTTTCAAATGAATTTAAGACTCTTTCAAATAGATTTA
>JAHWFO010041484.1:129560-147567 GCA_023313115.1 Rhysida immarginata | reverse complement strand
AATGCATGCTTTACAACGTCACCGCATGGACTGACGTACACGTTCAAATGTTCCTGGTTTTTCGCGAATCTGGTCCGCAGCTACGGCGATTCTGGTTACCAGCTCTTCATCGGATCCCACAGGTGTCTCGTATACCAATGTGTCCCCGCAGAATATAAACAATTGTTTCCTGCAGGTAGAACTTCAACATTTTTTTATCTCAAAAACAATGCCCCAGAGATAAAAATGTAAGAGGGAAATGTTGCTTAGATTTGATCCCTGTATCACGCCCCTCCCCCCAAGTTTGTACACGTTATTCGAGAACATCCTGTATACAGAGTCCGCCAAAAAATGTATACACACTTCAGCAAAAGAAAACACTATATAAAAGTTGTAACACTAAATTCATACAGGCTTCTACAATTACGACAGCAGTTCAAGGTGATTATCATAAGCGTTGAGATATTTTTGAATACGGCGAACAGTTGCTCCTATCCATTTCCTAGCAAACTCTTATCACTAATCTCTCGTATGTCTAGGTGGCAATTGTGGCAATATCTTTTATCGGGACAGTCTTCATTCAATACAAGTATTAATACTGGGGTGTAAGTTTTCGATTTTGCTGTTACGGAAAAAATTATACAGGGTGTTTCAAAATTATGCACAATAAATTTAGTGACCTATTCTTCAGGTCAAAAGAAGACGAAAATGTTCTATAGCACTTTGTCTGGAAACGATTTGTTTGCGAGTAATCCAATATCATACAGTAGGGAAGCACGGTAGTTAGCGGACGATTTTTTAGCAGTTCCAGCGTTTCGACCCAACACTAGGTTGAGTGGTTTGTTCCATTTAAACCTACCTTAGGGTTGTTCCATTAGTTGTGTACGCTTGTTTCCATTACTGTAGTTTCACTACTGTACATCCACTAGGAATATCAATTTCAGAACGTTTGCGTGCTTTGACATACGCATTACGATTTACGTAAAAAAGTCATGTACACGTATTCCAGTGCAGAATACACTGCCATGCACCTAATGTGTGGTCTTGCGGACGGAAATGCTGTGGAAGCAAGAAGACTCTACCAAGAACGCTTTCCGACGTTTGCCAAATAACCGAACATTTGTATCTGTCGACAGACATTTGAGGGAGCGTGGTTCCTTTGGTCGTCAAACAGGACAAGGGCGGCCTGTAGCACATTCTCCGGATGAGGAGATGTGATAATTGACATCATACATGATGAACCACAGACAAGCACCCGTCGTATTTCTTCATGGTATACATTCCGCACTCATCTGTTTGGCGCATTCTTCACCGTCAGCTTTTGCATCCATCCCACCTGCAACTGGTTCAGGCACTGAACCCAACGGACTATCCACACCGACAACGATTTTGCCAATGGATACAACGTCGTCATGCTGCAGACCCTAGTTGTCTCAGCCAGATACTTTTCACGGACGAAGCAACCTTCACCCGGACAGGAATCGTAAATTCTCACAACCAGCACCATTGGGCAGATGCTAACCCGCTTGTTACCAGAGCTCGAGCGCATCAAGAGCGTTTCTCCGTGAACATTTGGTGTGGAATTGTCGGAAATAACTTAATTGGCCCTTATGTGTTGCCGCCACGATTGACTGGGCGAACGTATCTTTTGTTTCTGCAGAATGCGTTGCCAGAATTACTGGAAGATGTTCCTCTTTTGATAAGATCTAACATGTGGTTCATGCATGATGGCGCTCCAGCACATTTCAGCCATGTTGTGCGAGCACACCTTAATGCTGCATACACGAATCGGTGGATAGGTCGAGGTGGACCGGTAGCCTGGCCTACAAGATCACCCGACCTTAATCCCTTGGACTTTATCTGTGGGGTCATGTGAAAACGATCGTCTACAGCACAGAAGTTCCTAACATTATGGATCTGCGACAACGAATTGAAAATGCATGCCAAACCGTTCGTAATGCTGGCGACGAACTCTTCCATGACATCGTGCGTGCGAGCTGGTGGCGGGCACTTTGAACAATTCCTGTAATTTGGAGCCACGGGTTTAGTTGGCTGTATCGCGTAAATAAATCGTTTCCAGACAAAGTGCTATAGAACATTTTCGTCTTCTTTTGACCTGAAGAATATGTCACTAAAGTTATTGTACATAATTTTGAAACACCCTGTAGATGATATCTAGTAAAGTACGTATAGATTTTTTTGGCGGACTCTGTAGAAAATAAAAAAAATTTGACGGAGGCTCTGGAGACTGCCAAAGCCGCGGGCTTTTAAGGCGTAGAACTACTACTGTATGTTATTATTGGTTACCGTTAGTGTGTATTTTTTGGCGAAAAAAGAACAAAATTAAAAAAAAAAGTTACTATATTCAATTACATTACAATTTTGTGAAGAATGGGTCTGGGATATGAAAAGTAACAAACAGATGACAAAAGTTTCGGAGTTATATTTCTAGTAAATGACAGATCAATGTAAGTATTTCCGAATGTACTTGGGTCATTCGTCGGAACTATGTTAAAATTGAAATGATGTTTCATAAATTCAAATGTTACTTCGTTTTGTTTGCATCCATATTAAACTCGCCCATCAATATCAAAGGCATATCCGCATCTACCTCAAACTCCGCATCTATTTGCTTGCAGCTGTCGGTGTATTTCTTTAATCCAGAAAACAAGAACATTTTTGAAAATGTTTGAAAACAAACAACTAAGACCAACATGTTTGAAAACATATATTATTTTAGTCAGATTTAATGTTTTGTTTTAAGAAATTAACAAAACTTCAAAGTTCATTTCTTAAAATAATTAATCTGCTTGAAATAATATATATTTTATTATTTTACAACATATTTTTAATAGAAAACTAGAAGCGAACCCACCCATTTGTATAATTGGGAAATAACCCATTGTTAGATTTTTTCTTTGTTGTGACAACGTCCACCGTCGCTAATTTTATATACGAGGGTTGTACCAAAAGTAAGGTTCCCATATTTTTTACAAGTAGAAAACATTGTTTATTGTTATTAATTTATACATCGTTGAAAAGCTTACACTGTTGTCTATTTTTCAACATAGTCTCCATTTTTTTCGACACACTTTTGAAGACGGTGCTGCAGCTTTTGTATTCCTTAGTCGAAGAAGTCTCCCGCCAATCCGTTGAGGAAGCGTGTGCCGTGGGAAGCTTCAGGAATGCGTTCAACAAGTTCACGGACAGTGACCCTCCGATCTTTCAGCAGCTCACTGTTGATCTTCTGGGCAATCGAATCCGAAACCGGCGGTCTTCCACTCCGTTCTTCATCGTGAACTTCCGTGCGACCCTCAGCAAAAGCCCTGCACCATTTTCGGACGTGCTGAACGGACATGCACTTTTCACCATAAATCTCAGTCAGTTGCCGATGAATCTCCACGGGCGGTAACTTCCTTCCGTGGAGAAACCGGATTACTGCTCGAACCTCGCACTTGGCGGGAGCGGCGATCAACACTTCCATCTCTGACGGCTGCCAAGCGAACACTGAGCGCCGTAGCGAATCGCTCGAGAGTGGGCTCGAGAGTGCGAGAGTGCGGGAACCACTGCGCACGGCACTGTTGTCGGATTTAGCCTAGCACCTTCCCTCGAGGCTGTAGCTCATTGGGAACCTTATAAGTATACTTTGGTACAACCCTCGTAAATGATGATGTACTGATTTCGCCGGCAGATGACAGGATTTCATGATATTATCTTAAAACGCTCGTATTTCCATGTTTTTATACCTAATGCACAGGCCTTCTTTATATTAAATGCACAGCCTTTTCTCGTAGGCCATGGTTAGCTCCAATTAGTTCCAATACACGCCGCACACGTATATGCTGCAGCAGCGCCACTCCGTTATTACGATGGCGAGCATAAAATTCACTTAACTTTAACTTGCTGTAACTTTTGACCCAGTGGCTCATTTGGTGAAATGTTTGCTTATTATTCAAGACTCAACCTTCCTCTTTCCAACGAGATAATGACCATAGTTGTATGATATAGTGATAGAAAGATATAGACTGAGATATATACATCACTTTTTGAACGAAAAATCGCGTCTGAATTTTTCCTCGGCTGCACCCCTGATAGACGTAGTTCTACGTCAAAATACATTGTATTCCCGCTCGAAAGACTTGCATCATTGTTGATGCTGTTTCACGGAACAGTCGCAAAAGTCACCATTAAATAAAGACGTCACAATAATTTTTAACGCTGGCAAAAATCCGATTTAGATAAAAAATTAAAAGCTACACTGTGTCTCGTGCGAAAGACTTCCAGTCATTGTTGATGCTGCTTCACGGAACAATCGCAAAAATCTTCATTACGGTGTTGCTTGGCAAACAATTGTCAATTGTTTCAAATCCTAGACCAATCAGAAAGCCGAATGCCAGCCACACACATCTCAGTTTTATACTTGGTGTTTTTGAATTGAGTACAGATTTTTTGGGAGATGATAGAAGAGGTCCTTAGAAGTATTTTTTGTCATATGAACACGGGGTCCCCGCAGCTCCGTTTACTTACAATACTGCATTGAACAATCAAATGTCACCGGGACGCGTTGGTGTGTGCGTTGGTAGACCTAGATTATTTTATTTTTAACAATTAACACAAGCAATCTACTGTATGACTTGTACAGTAATTGTTCGAAATGACCGCCATTTGCTTCATAGCAAAATTCGCAACGCCTTATGATGGATTGATGTACGCGTGGAAACAGTTGATTTGCACGGTCGCTGATGTCAGCTGCTACCGCGACAACACGAGCCGCCAATTCTTCTTCGGTATCTACGGATTCGGAGTACACCATTGCTTGTGTTTATTGTTAAAAATAAAATAATCTAGGCCTACCAACGCATACTGCGTCCCGGTGTCATTTGATTGTTCAATGCAGTATTGTAAGTAAACGGAGCTGCGGGGACCCATGTTCATATGACAAAAAACACTTCTAAGGACCTCTTCTATCATCTCCCAAAAAATCTGTACTCAATTCAAAAACACTTTGTATATTAGATATAACACCAATAGAGCTTTTACAGCACGTGACCATATAATGCACTGTGGGTTAGGATCATTGTTTAGCAATTTAGCCATGTTGGATAACAAAAACGCCTTCGCACACTATTCGCTATGGCAAGGTCAGCGTATTATACGAATCTTCCAAACAACAATACTTAACCGATTTCTTGAGTGAATGCGATGATTGGGAAAAGCGAAACTTGACAGTGACGACTTTTTTGTGATCCAGTATGGCGGCATTGACGTCATTATGACGCGTAGTGAAAAAGCCCTATTATCTACTTCAATTCTACGTGTGGGAGATTCGAAAGATAGCGCGATAATTATTTGATGCGTGTAATAACAACTAGTAAACAGTGTGATTAACGATTCGCAATGAATAGGGTAATAGCTCCGACGAAGCGAAAATTTCAGACAATCTCGAAAGTCGAAGAAGCCTATGCGAATCCAAGGGAGTATGGAAGTGGACAGTATCGATTGCTATGCTAAGTGCACCAAATCCACCCCTATCCCTACCCTATGAGAGCGGGGGCGGAAGAAACATTGAAATGTTAAATAGAAACCTCCATTTTTAATGGTGATTTGAGATTGTACCCAACATTGAGAAACTTTTATTCCTGGTGTTTTTTCAATTGATCCAACCATTTGGGAGATCCAGTCACTGGGGGGGGGGGGTTCTAGAAATTATGGCGTCGACTACAAAGGTCATTTTGCGCCTTTTACACAAGTTATAACAGTACGCAGCCCAGGACAAACACAAACATCCATGCCCATGGCGGGATTCGAACCCGCGGCCAGGCGGACTCGAGAACTAGAAAGCCTACGCCCTAGCCCTCTCGGCCACCTGGCCGGCAGATCCAGTCACTGAATGTGTGGAACTTTTAAAGAGAAGACAAAGAGAGGTTGGGGTTAGAGACATTCGTATTCTACTTTTTGATGGTCTTTAAGAATCTGACGTCGGAATTTTAAAAGTCCAACATTTTTAATACACATTTAATATAAGGGCTTCTCTTTAAGATCTCAGGGGGTAGAGTTTGGTATCATTGGATAGCTTTTTGAAAAATATTAAACACGTGTTTTTTGTTTTTTCGTTCCGATGTGTATTTCTCCAGATATTCCACTTTCCCGAACTTTTTGTTACACCCTGTATATGAAATAGACTTGGTTTATGTTCGTTTGCTTGCATTTGCGAACAATCAACCGGTTCTGTTTGCGGTAACAATCAGTTGGTCGTGTTTGTATTCTATCTCGTTGGTTGCGTCAACAATGGCTGATGGAGTTAATGCTTGCACCGAAAAGTCACCTGACCATCTTTTCCGTCGGTTACGGTGCTTGCCTTAATGATGTTATGGCTGGCTGTGAGGATGGCTTCCTTGCAAAGATGTAACTCTCACCAATCAAAACAACTTACGCCGCACTACTTTTCCATGCGACGTCACATCAGGGCGTGAAAAGGTTGCGTAACTGTTCCAATACACTCAAGTTATTCTGAAACGCACTATAGCAATTGATTGTCACATCTGTGTAATAAGTAACCTAATGTGTGCGGGTGTGCTTTTTATCAGCGAATGAACATTACATTTTATTGAAGAAAAAATTTTATTTGCTGTCTACAGATTATGCAGAAAAACTTTCGTATGTTCGGAGCGACCACCCAGCAGTGTGCCCTCATGATGTGTGCAAATTCGCGTTGTAGAGTGATGCAAACAATTAAACGATGCCGCAATTTAAAATACAGCCAGCGCCCTTTCTCGGTATTAAAAATAAATTTTGTGCAATAAAAAGGAATTTTGTTACAATCATCCCTCAACCGAATCCCCTGAAGCTAATTAGATTACCCTTCTCAAGGGGTAAATTTCCAAAAATCATGAAACACGTCTTTCATAATTTCTTACGTAAAATCATTTCTTAATAAAAACTATAATCCTTTGAGTCTCGACCTAACAAATAAAACTACAGACTAAATTTCATATTAATAGCTTCAGCGGTTTCGGCTCAGCCGATGATGATTCAGTTAATCTGTCAGGACATGCTACATGTATTTTATATTTATAGGTTAGCAATAGCGAAGCATTGCCGGGTACGGTAGTATACAGGGTGTATCAGGTGCGATGGTCATAAAGTACCTAGCGTGATCCTTTGCAAACTTAAAGTTCCTTATGCAAAATGTTCAAAACTCAAATGTTAAGGGTCTAAACATCACGCGAAGTTTGCTGAAAACCTGTTAATCTCAACAATTGCCGCCGATTTAATTGTAATTGCCCCTTTGAATTAATGAACTGCAGGTGCGGAAAGTTCATAAATGACGTAACGACGCAATTTAAACTTTGAGTTTTCGACATCCCCTGAGTGGATGCCCCCTTACCGTGGGTCAGGGGTTTGGGTGCTTCAGGGATTCTGTGAGTTATGCTGGTTGTAGCACGGCTACACTAGGGTCACCTTACCAGAAAGGTCATGGCTGAGAAGTGAGACGAAGAGTATCCAAACAAATATATATCTCATGATGTCGACGAATGAGAGAATTCATACTGCAGCGGGTGTGGCGCAGGTTAAAGTCACCCGCGTTCGGGAGTTAGGCAGAGGCTCTCGTTCGAAAAATAGTCGACAGTCTCCCGGCTGTTATCTCGGAGCAATGCCTCCGAGAAGTTCCACCAGTGCACTCGCTATGAACTTGGGGAAACGGTCGGGGGCAGCACATGCCTTTACCCAGGAGGAGAAACGGGTAAAGCGACAACGGGACCGGGTGCTGTCAATTGGCACTTGGAACGTACTCTCCATGACAGGAAAGGAATCGGAGTTAGTGAGAAAGCCAAACGGTATCGACTGGATATCATAAGTATTACCTCTACGAAACGTCCGGGTTCTGGAACGACAACAACTGAGGCATATGAGGTGCACCTTGGAGCGGAGAATATTCACGGTAGTATCACTGAAACAGAAGTCAGATGGGCAATTAAGTCCTTGAAAACTGGCAAAGCTGCAGGTGATGATGAAATCCGGTCCGAGATGTTAAAGGCCTTAAATCAAGATGGTATCCTGTGGCTGACTCGAGTGTGTCAGGTTGCTTGGATATCTGGACAGGCCCCTAAGCAATGGCAGACAGGAATTGTGATCCCTATCTTCAAAAAGGGAGATCAGAGAGATTGCAACAACTATCGAGGCATCTCTTTGCTCAGCATTCCTGGGAAAGTGTACGCTAAGTGTCTGGAGAAGAGAAATCAGGAAATAGTCGACTCCAAACTGTCGGGGGTGCAGTGTGGTTTTCGACCTGGCTAAGGCACGACGGATCACATCTTTGCTCTAAGGCAAATCTTTGAGAAATCCTGGAAGTATGCAAAAGAGGTCTATGCTTGCTTTGTGGACCTCGAAAAAGCATATGACAGAGTTCCTCGGGAGAAGCTCTGGCAAGTGTTGTAAGAGTATGGAGGGGATGGGCAATTACTGGTTGCTATCATGTCTCTGTACGAAAGCTCTGAGATGTGTGTCCGGATAAATGGCATTAAGTCAAGACCGTTCACCGTGGGTGTTAGACTCCGCCAAGGGTGCGTACTGTCGACCCTCTTGTTCATTATCTTTATGGACTGGATAGACAGGGGCAGCCGAGGCGATGAGCGTGTTTGTGTGGGCGACTGCCTGGTGGAGAGGTTGCTGTTTGCTGACGACCTGGTCCTGCTTGGGTCTTCTCGCACGAACCTTCAGCATGCACTAGACCGGTTTGCAGCCAAATGTGAAGAAGCTGGGATGAAGATTAGTGTGGCTAAAACCGAGTTCCTGGTCCTTTCAAGACAGCCTGCTCAGTGTGCTCTCCATGTTAGTGGAGCCTCATTGAGACAGGTGGAGAAATTCAAGTATCTCGAGATTGCATTCACGAGTAATGGACGGGAGGAGAAAGAATTGGATACTCGGATCGGTGCAGCAAGCTGTGTCAGACGTGAACTGTGGCGATCCGTGGTAACGAAACGTGAGCTGGGTAACAAAGCCAAGCTCTCTGTCTTCAAATCTTTGTCCCCATTCTCACTTATGGTCATGAGGCTTGGGTAATGACCGAAAGAGTGCGATCGCGGGTACAAGCGGCCGAAATGAGATTTCTGAGAGGGGTGGCAGGTGTTACCCTACTAGATAGAGTGTACAGCAGCACAATAAGGGAATCTTTAGGTGTTGAGCCGCTACTTCTCCGCATTGACAGATCTCAGTTGCGCTGGTATGGCCACGTGATACGGATGCCGCAAACTAGTTTTCCTAGGCAGTTGTTATTTTCCAAGCCGGTGGGTAAGAGACCAAGGGGTCGGCCTAGAACCAGGTGGCTAGACTGTATGGAGAATCTGGGTTCGAGTCGCTTGGATATTACCAGGGAGGACATGCGCCTGATGGCGGAAGATCGCGATCGTTGGAGATCCTCCATAGGGCTGCTGCCCCTGCGACTCTAACGGATAAGCGGGTTTGAAAAGTAAGTAAGTTTTCGACAATTTCGATAAGGAACTAAGTTTGTAATCATGCAAAGGATCACGCTAGGTACTTTATGAACATCAAACCTAACACACCCTCTATAATAAATCTGTTATGTTTGTTTGTACGTGCATCATACAACAACCACTGGGCGGATTTTGATGAAACTTCGTACGGTTATAGCTTATAGTCTGGGTCGACATTTAGGATACTTTTGATCCAGATCAATTACGAAATTTCCAAGGAATTATTTTTTCCACTATCTTCTATCTTTCTTTCTTCTTTTAGTTGTTTTCTTATTTTTTTTGTTTTGATTATGGTCTATGTTTGAAGGATATTTATAAATTAGAAAGAACGGCATCAGTATGTGTTTTAGTGATGTTCCTTTAAAGCAGATAAAGGGAAAGCAACAGTATTCATACAAAAAGATCTATTTGTGTTTTTATCGTTGAAAATAATTTAATAATTCAATAATTTAATAATTGACGAATTTATCGTTGAAAATGACTTTTTAAAATTAAATAATGATCCAGCTCCCACATTTCAAAATGAAATCAAAATACCCCTAACAACCTGCGTATCAAACATAATTATAGACTGTAACGTTCTCCTATGTACGGCGATACCTTAAGGTACGCACAAGGTTGGCACGTAACAGACACACGCGCTACGGACAAATTGCCTGTACAACTATCTCACGTTGGAACGATTTGGATCAGAGTAACTCGTAGCTGTTGCTTGGTGAGAGTGAGTGATGATATAAAAAAAGGAATTCTGAGCAGATGTGAAATGCAAAATAATCGGGGGCTTTATTAGCTTTAGTTACAACTCATTGATGTTTTTATCATCTTTATTCTTCATTTACAACTTTCAGTCTTTTCGGTCTTTTTATTATGGGT
The DNA here is from genome assembly GCA_023313115.1 of Rhysida immarginata. NCBI lineage: Eukaryota > Metazoa > Arthropoda > Chilopoda > Scolopendromorpha > Scolopendridae > Rhysida > Rhysida immarginata. The sequence continues at coordinate 137,221 of JAHWFO010041484.1, read as the reverse complement.
TTCGAGTCGTCAGTACTCATAAGGATCGTTCTTCCTTTCCGCCTCTGAGCATCCAAAAGAAAAAAAATAAAGAGAGAATAACAAGAAGGAAAAAATATCTGATTAATTGTAATTGACAAAAAACAGACTTAAGTCTATAAATAATATCAACAGTTTGTGCTACCATTAATTCCTTTAAGTTTACAAAATCTAACGTTAATATCTTTTTTTTTAGCTTTCAACATTAGTAAGAGTGTTCATTCCACTAAAAAAAACGAGTTTTGGGTTTCCATTTTACAAGTATACCACTTCCATTCCATCTGAAATAAACAGATAGTTTATAACTGGCGTAACTTGAATCGAATGATCTTAAATCTTAATAAATGTAAATGTATGTCTTATTATAAATCTCACACTTATATTAAGTTTGATTATTGTATACTGGATAACAAATTATCTCGTTGTGATTAGATATTGGACCTTGGTGTTAATTTTACTAGTTCATTGAGTTTTGACGTTCGTATTAGTCGTATTACCAGGAAGGCAAATAAAATTCTTGGCTTGTTACTATGTTCTTTTAAATTTTTTGATCGGCCTTCTACCCTCATTCTTCTTTATTGTACATATGTTAGACCAATTCTTGAATATGCTTCTATTGTTTGGAACCCTTATCATCAAGGCTTAATTATTGAATTACAAGCAGTTCAGAATCGATTTATACGTTTTTTAAATTATCATTTTGGTTTTGGTTTACCTAGAATGTCTTCAAAAAATATGAGTTCTTTTTCGGGTCTTATTCCTTTACTTCAGAGAAGAACGATGCATGATGGCATTTTTCTTTTTAAATTGGTGAATGGCTTAATCGATTCTCCCATTTTACTGAGTCATATTAATATTAAGATTCCCAGTATTACACGTGGTATCGAAATGTTTTTTATGCCTCGTTGTACTACGAATTACGAGTATAATTCTACCATTATCCGTATTCAAAGATTGGGTAATTTTATATCTAATTATATTGATCTTTTTAATTGTAATATCTCTGATAAAAGGAATTTTCTTTTATCCTTTGATGGTATTTTTTAAATATTCTGTGTTTTTTTTTTTTTTAATAGTTTTGATTTTTCTTTCTCCTTCAATAATTTATTATTTTTTTAATATTTTTTCTGTTATGTAATTATATTATGTTTTATTTTTTCCTGTTTTACTTGTATATATGGGATTTCCCGTTGGAATGTAGTAAAATAAAATAAAATAAATCATTCAAAGTTCCAAAGACACCTTCAGTTTAATGCCAGTCATCATCTTTAACGGTTATCTTTAGTTCAGTTCCCTCTAATCAGCTAAGTTATTATCAACATGCACAATGTCATTATTGTATTAATCTATTGTTTCATGAATGTTTTAATTCTCTTGCAGGTACTACGAATCACCACAAGGGGTTTTCTTTATTTGAAAAGTTTATAATCAATAGCGCGAACATAACGCAAATAATCTTGTGAGTTCCTGGGGATAATTATGGAAATAAGTGGTCGAATGAATAATTTAATTTATTAGAAAAGGATTGCGCCAGTGAATTATATTGTTCACAAAGTATTTATGATAATTTAGAATTATCCCATTCACACAAAACTAGATACCTCCCGCTTACAACAGGCCCGGCCAAGTGAGGAGAAAATCAAAGTACTCGAGGCAGTTTTTTAACTTGCAAAATAGAATATTTATTAGGAACATTCAACAAGTATAAAAAACAGAGTTTGTGGTAATTAGAAATAAAATTTAATTTATGATATGTAAATCAATGTATCAAATGGATCTGAATTTAAAGAATAAAATCTTTAGAATAATTCAATTTGTAAAATCTTTGTATTTAATTGTAATAAACAAATAATTTGTATTTCAGAAATAAATGAAAAGAGTTTCCAAATTTACCTATGATAATTGTAATGAATGTAAATATAAATCTTAGGACAAGAATAGATTTAATTTTAAATTTATAGATTTAAAAATATTCTCAAGGAACTTGTAAAGTCTTAACTCTTTAATAATGATAATTAAATATAGAAATATTGAATCAACTGTTCTGTGGAACTTCTGTATCAAAATGATTTAACTGTAAGAAATAATTTCTTCAGACTGGACTTAACTTAAATACTCAAATTTCTGGCAACATTTTTGGCAAATAATGGCAAGATCTAATGTGAGGTAACAAAATGATCAGACTGGTTCAATTAAAGTTTAAAGGGGTGATAGAATTAAATCTTGTAAGAACTGAATTGTAACTTTGCTTACGTGTAATTGTCTTTCCTACTAGAATTTTAGAAATAAGAACGTTCCGTTTCCATTTTAAGTAAATAGAAATTGTAATAAAGAAAAATGTGAGTAGAATGGCCACTGAGACATTGACTTGGAAATGGGCTTTTTACCGTGTCTTCTCAATCTGTCCGCTCTTGGATGTGGTACTCGCTCTCTGGCTCCGTCGAAACATCCGGAGGGGGGGGACTGGACTGCTCTTCTGAAATGGCTGGTGGACTTCTCTACTAGGCTCCTTCTTCCATGACGAAATTATGTACCGTTCGGGGCAGGTCCTTTCTCTCAAACTTATGTCAACTTTCTTAAGCTATTGAAATTAATGGAGCTGGTTCTCAGCTAGGTGGAGTATACTTAAAAAGACCTCGACATCGCGCTAACGTAAGAATTACTTGGTGTGGACAGTAATTGAGAAAACTAAACTTAAACTGCAATTAAAATGTTCATTTAAAATTTCCATCTGAATTCATTTGAATATCAGACAGAGGCCGAATTAGAATATAAAAAAATTACTGAGTAGGCGAACTGCTCACCCTTTTCTCTTAAAAGTCAAACATTCTACTGACGATTTCTTCCTCTGGAACTACTGACAAAACAGATCCGGTTTCATTAACCAATCAAACGTTCGAACACACCAGACAACCACCAAAAGGTGATTCTTCTACCAATCAAGAACCTGGTAATATTTGCATGGACCATTTTCAAATTGTTCGAAACTTATCACTCACGTGACAATTAGTCACATCTGGCCATCTTCACGGTTCAAGGTTCGCTCTTTGTTTGTTCTGAAAATCTTTTTTTTTTACCCTCCTACATCCCGTCTCGAATTCGATCCAAACAACTTTTCTAACTCTACTAATACTCTTGGGTCCTTGAACAAAAGTCAAACCAACTATTCTATAAGGTGTAAATTGAATCCTTGACGATCCCCTTGCTATTGACAACAATTCTGGCACCGTTTAAGGGCTTCTTAAAATCGAGCAGAGAAAAGACATTTAAAATATTATTTATTATTTAATTCTTTACTGCCTCTAAAATCCGTTGTAAACCCTTCAAAATGCTAAACTTACGATTCAATAAACAGTCATAACGCGAATAAATTATTAAATCTGCATAAGTAACGTAAATAAATTCTAAATTCTAAAACTGGCTAATTACTCATTCTCAAAATCCTACAATCTTTGGCAGGTAAGTAAGGGTGGGAGATAAGGAAACTAGAATCCTAACGAAGCTAACGTTTACATGGGACTGGGAAGGAAGGATGTTAGTAGGGTAACCGTACTACCGTTTGCTCTGGACAGCTGAGAAACGGATCCGTAAGGGTGCGAGTTCCGACATTCGAAAGCTTCAACATCTTGTTCGATCTGGTCCGATTGCGACGGTCGTCAAAAGCTTTGCGCTTCGAGCGTAGGGCTTCATTTCTACTGGTTTGTTCGTAGCAAAATCTCGCAGCTCTGTAATAATGATTAACAAACAAAGAACAAACGAATCAATATGGATAAAGGTAAAGCCGGTTGGCCCAAATTATAGAACCCAATACCGGATAATTTCTTGTTTTGAATCCTTTTCATCAAAGTAACGCTTCTGTCGTGTCTTAGGCTCTTGTGTCGAATTTCTTTATGAGAAACCAAAATCCCAAGCATCGTCGTCGACTAAACGATACGTTGCGAAGGTTCTCATTCGAACGCCTATTGACATTAGGCAAAATAACTTTTTTTCTACTTTCACATTTAGGAATTGTGGCGTACCGTTTGTTTTTGAACTGTTTACAACAGTTTTTCTTGCGCGAAAGTTTTTTTTTTACTGACATTGAGTCGCTTATGCTGATGTATATATCTCGTTTTCATTCATGGTTTGGTCGCTTTGACGCGGTCGGTTCTCGCTCCAGTGTTTGGGTTGGGCTTCTGGACGATCCGAATCGACGTTCCTAGGTTCCGTGTGTCTTTAAATTCGACCAATTGGTCATTTATTGCGTGAAGCGATGGTCTACGTCGTGGAAAACTTCACGTACTTCTTAGTTCATGGGAGGTTACTGTGTTTCCCCTCCTAATAATAATGTTAAAGGGTTCACTCGACGCATTCTTGTCGCGTTGTTCAGGAAATTACTTTCCAGGGTTTATATGGAGTCGGTCTCGCTTCCCCTCTAGTTCCCTTTCTTCAAGGAAAAGTATACGTACTTTTCACAACATTTGGCCTGGCCAGGTCGCCTTATGACTATTTTGGATTATTCATCCAGTTGGGGAACTAAATTACGAGGTTCGAAATATGGCAGTCGACTATACATGACCTGAATTTTATTTTGCTTGAACTAAGAGTCTTACGGAATAAACGTTTTGCAACTTAACAGGCCATTCGTGTAACCTTTTAAAACTGTTAAAAATCTTTAGTTGGAGTTTATATTTTTCTAATCACTTTGGCATAATTATTTTTTTCTCGGCTAAGACATATAAAAAAAGGGGGAAAGGAAAAAGCTTAAAAGCTTAAGATTTAGTTTTAACGCGTCTGCCTTGCATTGTTTCGCTCTTTGATTGCAAAATTTTGCAAAAAGGATGGGCTGGATTGATAATATTAATATTTTGTAAAAATAGCTTAAAATATTTGGCATTTACTTTTGGGATATTTATTTATTCAATTTTTTCCGTAAAATTACAAAGCTTATTGCTGTTTTTATCTAAACTAATTGTTTAAATTACCGTTCCGAAATGCCTTGGCTTGCAAGCTATTGTTAAGTTAAATCCCCTTTGTTATGGGAGGTTTTTCTTTTAGAGCGTCGCCTGCCGCCTGATTTTTCTCGAGCTCGAGTTTGCGTGGCTCGAGCCTCTTCAAGTTTTTGTGGTGAAAAGAAATTAATTTTTTGGCAGTTGAGGAAAATCGGTCGTCAGCCTCGGATGGGACAGCAACACGACAAGCCGGTCCTATGGATAGAACCGGGCGATTTACTTTTGTCCTTAGCCGGATTTCTTGACGCCGATTAATACACAGCCAAAGAACTTCTAATCGAACTTAGCATCTGGACAATGAAGTCAACTAAGTTATTGAATTTAGCGCCGAGTCTGCTTATTATTCTCAATTGGACAGCTTAGAGTCTCCTTGGCTCCTTGGAGAGAGACCGGGGCTCCTTGGCTGCTGAATGATGAAAGCAAAGCTTTCGAAAAGCGCTTACAGACTCGGGTTGTATTTTTTCATTTTATTTTCGGTCTTTTTCTTTTTGTTCAATTCCTGTTTCGTTGTGGAAAAAGAGTTTTATTTTATTCTTAACTTAATCATCTGCATTATCCACATAAGATTTCTAGACAAATTAGGGTGTAGGTATGTATTTTTTATCATTACAACACTTACGATTGAAGCAATTTTGACAATTTTAGATATATATACAAACACGTCATTACAATCGTTTGATATATTACATGGCATATCTTCGTGTTGAAAGTTTCCAATGGTTCCATATTAGTAGCATTACAACACGTACCATTGAACCAGTTTTGACAATTATTAATATTACGTTATATTCATACATGATACGTCATTACAAATTGTTTGATATTTGAAATACCATATCTTAACTTTGAAAGTTTCCAAATTTACTATAATTGTACCATTAAAACACATAACATTGAACCAATTTGACTGATTTTTACTACCAAGTTAGAGAAAAATGTGGTCCCTAAGCTATTTTGAACCGGAAATGTTTACTGATTTTTTTCCACCAACGAACTCGGGTTGTCTTCTTGGCGAAACCAACACCAACTCCCCTAATTTGTCGAATGGCGAAAACGTAACTCTGAAATTCGGAATCTTTCGAACGCTAGTGCACTATCAGACAGACAGACTGACGGATTTATATCGTGAAAGCATAAGTACCTATCAGTCCTAATAACGTATCATATATCTGAATTACTGTACCTGCAATTAAGTAATTTTTGCAACTCGTTCTTCATACACTTTCTTTGGCATGTCCAATAGGTCTTCGTGTCAAGGCATGGATTTAGTGGTGAATTCCATCGCTGAACCTTATAAAAATGATAAACCTAAATTTAGATTACTGAGTAAAATTCATTTCTGAAGTAATTATTAATTTAATTCAGTTAATTTATTTATTGTCTTGTGTCCACGAAAATATTTAATGCCACAATTTAATCCTCTCCATGGACGGGTTGGAGGAGATTGATTTCCTCAGTGAGGCTAGAGGACACCCAGGCCTAACAGACTTTAAATGAGGGTCAGACCGTAACCATCAAGAGATAAGGCCTTCGCAATGAAACGTAAAAAACTGGGCATATTGTTACATCGTCAAAAACAGGGCATTGTTATTCGTATTATAACCAATAATAAACCATTAATGTGCCCTATCTATGATAATGTAACAATGCATTACGTTTCATTGCGGAGACCTTCTCTCTTGGTGGTTACGGTCAGACCCGTTGGATCCACTCTGAAAAACTATCTAATAAATAAATTTCAGTCGACTGATCTACTGCATCATATGTAAACACTCGTAAAACCGTTTTCATTAAAACAGCTACTGTTGTTTGAATTACACAAATGTTATTTATAACACCTAATTTATTAAGCACAATTTATAAAATAAATAAACTTTTGTTGAGCACGAATTTTTACCATCGTTTGCAGTGGCTATATAGGAACAGATTACACATGTATTTAATTTAAAACTGTCCGTCTCTGAATTAAAATGATGGAATCAGTTCTAGAATTCAATAACATGCAGTTAATTTTGCGAGCGAATTTTTAGTAATAATCAAATATTAAATATTCATGAAGCATACTGTTAGAGGTGCTATAAAGTTATATATACAATTTGTCAGAAGAATAATATATAAAAATTCTATAGATGCTAAATTAATTATTTTTAATAATTTAACTTACATTTCAATAATAATAGATAAATTAATTATTTTTCTCTCATTCTAGGTTGTGTTGGTGCAATTGACTGCACCCATATCCGGATATTCAGGTCACCTGGAGTTAATCCCGAGATTTTCCGCAATCGCAAGTGTTTTTTTTCTATAAATGTTCAGGCTGTCTGTGATGGTACCCGGTCATTTGGCCGACGGACATTTGGCCGACGGACATTCGACCGAACGGACATTTGGCCGAACGGACATTTGGCCGAACGGACATTTGGCCGAACGGACATTCGACCGAACGGACATTTGGCCGAACGGACATTTCACCGAACGGACATTTGGCCGACGGACTTTTCACCGACGGACATATGACCGCACGGAAATTTAACCGACGGAGAAATTCATTTAATGAAAGAAAAAATGTTTTCAAGAGGTTATTTTATATAACAGATCTTATGAAACAAATCTGTTTAATTCTTTCTACTAAGCAAGCATATTGTATGGACC
>JAHWFO010041484.1:99597-115057 GCA_023313115.1 Rhysida immarginata | reverse complement strand
ATTTTGTATTTTTAATTAATAACTATTATTTATTGTATTCCAGGGTTCTTGTGTCACGTCCTTCTCTTAATATATATATCCGTTCATTCTATACCACCTAAGAGTAGGATACCATCTATGAGTAGGATGATGTCTCAATCAGTGATGTGGTGATGATGACCGTCTCTGAATAACCTGTCTTTTCTGAAAACAATGGTCGACAATCGACAATCAAACAGCGCAGGGAAGAAAAACAAAACGAGCGGTCCGGAAGCTATGCTTCCACTGCCATACTCATCCAGTATTATAGCCAAAAGAAATACGCTGAATTTGGAAAGAAGCCTGATGAACCTGGTTAAGTCATCCACAGGATACAGAGGAGTCCTTTCCTAACAGGACGATAAAATTGATTGTTAATTGACGGATGTGGAAGAGCTAGGTGATCTAGTAGGATGGGAAGATGGCCTTTTGGATGTCATCGAAGTTGATGTCCAGTATGTGACGAGGCCTGAGATGTCTAAGGAGGCTTCTAAAGGTGAGCGGATGCTCAAGAATACAATGGTAGAAAGATACGAAATTTATAAGGAAGACAAAAATTAGATCAACCAATCAGGTTATAGTAATAACTAATCAAAGAAATTTTACAATTAAAGAAGTTATAGGAGTTACAGAATGACTAATTAGAACTAAGCGAGCGATCTCCTTGTTGAGAGGAACTCAAGTCCGCTTCTAAGAGCCAACCGCTTATAATAACTTAATAAAGAAGTAATCGATTATTGACAGAATCGATTATTTTTATAGAAATAACAATTAACTTTGACTATTACGAATAATTATAAACGACAATGATCAGGCATTATTAAAATGATTTTGTGCATTTGCGGTTTCCTGTCGTCATTAGTTTGATCGTTGTGTCCACAGTTTCTTGGCTGATTTCTCTTATATATACATGTACACTGGATTAATTTCCTAACAAAAGACTGTTGTAAAAAGTAATTAAATTCAAAATACTTTAAAGTAAATATGCTTTTTATGTTTAAAATAATGCTTAATGTATTCTCAGAAATAAAATATAGTTCAAAAGGATAGTATAGAAGGAGAAGAGTATAACTGACATAGTCTATTTTGGCTGAATCTAAAAAATTACTAAAAAATTACAGAGATAGGTCTACAAAATTAAGCAGTGTCATATGTTTCTCTCACCCTGACCCCTCATTCCACTGTCTTTTTATTTTTCCTTCTTACACATCCTCCCATGTTCTTTTCTTTTATCTCGTTCATTTTTAACTCTTTTGGATAATTTTCAGTGTTACTTCAGTCCTAAGGCGCCAATATAATTCAACTTTTCAAGTCTTATTCGTATGGTCCAAATAATTTTTTATTTTATTATATTATTTTTTATTTGTGCTGCCTTTTTTTAATTTCTATTTACATGTTTTTCAATAATCCCGTTTTGGGCTTCTGCCTGTTGGGGGACAACATTTGGGTTTAGCCTCCATAGTCTCTTTCTGGAGCACTTCCCATTGTTGTTGCTACCTTTGGCTAATTGCGCGCGACCACATTGATTAATTAAGCCACTGTTGACTGTAGGCTCGTGGCTTAATTTTTCATTTAAATTTAATGTCATATCAACCCGAATCCATATTAATAATAAACAAACAAACAATTATTTTATTCAAACAAATACATTTTATTAATTTAATAATAATAATAATCATAATAATTTAATAATAATAAATTTTTTTAATAATAATGTAACAACAACATGGAAGACCCCTTCAGATGAAACCTGAGGGAAAAGCCCCGTGTTGCCCCCAACAGGCTAAAGCCCAAAACAGGGTTAATGAGTGAAACATATAAAAAGAGAAAAAAGAAAAAAGAAACAATATTGGCTAACAAAGTCAACTCAATCAAAAAACAGTAAAAACAAAGAAAGAATCTATGGATTAATGATTAGACGATCACAATGTATAAATAAAAGAGAAAATATCAATGTACAAAAAAAAATAATATAAAAAAAATAGTTTTTGAATAATAATAATAATAATAATAATAATAATAATAATAAAATAATAATAATAATAACCCTCGCGTGGTCTACGTCCGCGTCATGCGAGGGGGGGGGGGCAACATCTTAGAGAGATGGCCCTGGTTAACAAGTCTGATTTACTCTACCCTTAGATTAATCTTGAGGGTCCAGATGACCCAGTAGGGCTGATGAGCTGATTACATCAACCAAGGGCCTGCTGATGATGGAGATGGCTAACAGGACCACCCATTTATTGGTGATCAATATGATTAGTGCTAGTGCGTAATCTGATACCGGCTCGGACGTCACCCGGGTTACCAAGGTCCGCGCTCGTGGGTTAGGCAGAGGCTCACGTTCGAAAAATATGCCACAATCTCCCAGGGTCACTGGTGGCGAAAGCAGCACCAACCCTTGTTCGGCTACTGCAATGCCACAACCTGTCCCTAGTGTTTCAAGACCTTCTTTGCCCTCGACCACTAAGGCAGGCAAGCCACGCCAACGCATGAAATGGACCAATGACATAAACTATTTTATCATGCGAGCCTACTACGCAGTCACTAAATTGGAAACTGACACTATAGCTTACAGGCAACGGTTATATAGCATTTTCAAAGAGGCATATTCTCACATCACAGTCACTGAACAACGCATTGCAGATCAGCGTCGCACAATTGTTATGAACAATTTAATACCCTTACCCACGCTACAGAAAATAAAACAAGAAGTTGCACAACAGCTACAAGATCACGAGCCATCTACACAAACCGACACTCAACACACAGAATCAAACACTGACATTGACATCACTAATGAACTTGTAGAACACACACTCAACAATGAACTTCACTATGATATTCATCCACAACACAACATGAATGCCAAACTTACTGAAACTTTAAATGACACCCTACAAAGATACCTTGAAGTTTACACGGGAACAGATCCCACACAAAGACCAGGTATACTTAAAATAAACAAACAGCAAAACAGGGGAAATTTTATCTTACATGAACACATATATTTTACCACAGTACATTGAAGAAAATCTATCTTTAGAGTATATACACCTATTTATTTACACTGGGGCTCTTACAGTTACATCCACACTGGGTAGAAAACCAGTCCATAAACACACACAAAAATTATACACCCAACAGAAACCTAAATGGCAAAACGAATTGCGTCTGAGATTGACGAAATCCGCAAGCAGTTAGGTAGACTTACACAGTACACTAAAAACAACACTTCATCAAAGCAGAACAAACGCTTCAGACAATTATCTAAGAAGATTAAAACACACACCAGACATGAGCAGCACAATCAACACACAACAGAATATATGGACACATTAAAACAAAAGTAAGCTGCAAAAACACAACGCCTGAAGAGATACAAAACATGCACTCAGCGCAAACAGCAGAACAAGTTATTCGCAAACAATGAGAAGACATTCTATAAGCAGTTAAACAAAGATTATACACAGACACAAAACACTGGTCTGCCAACACAAACAGCACTCCAACATTATTGATCGTCTCTTTGGTCTGTCTCAGTTGAACATAATAGGGAAGCTAGCTGGATCAGGGAAGAGGAGCAATTAGCATCCACACTATCAAACATGCCTTATACTGACATAACAGCAGATGAACTCTCACAAGTCATTAAACGTACTCACAATTGGAAGACTCCAGGTGTAGATAGGATTCAGAACTTCTGGTATAAGCGTCACAATTTAGAAATTTTAATGTCTGACATAAAATGTTCAATATACTTGCAATATATCATAATTTTTTACCCAGGTACCTTATTTTTAACCGAACCTTAATTATAAGTCTTAGAAATCAGTGCCAGAAACAATCAATCCTGCCACGTATGTGCCCGAAACACAACAATCCATCCATTTCGGGATTTTCGGTGATAATCATGAAAATTCGGCAGTGCTTGCTCTCGAAACACGTCACTTCGGCCACATATGTGCCCGAAACACATCAATTCAGCCACGTTTGTACCCGAGGAGTAGTGTATCAAGAATTTTGTTTATACCCCTATTTAATTGTTATATTTTAAGCATTTTCATTCTAAAAATTAAAATAATTTTACAGATTAATTCAAGAAATGCATAAATAAAACGTCTAGATCGTGATTATTTTCTTTAATTATTCATTCGTAAAAAAAAAAACTCTTTGCATCTGGCTCTTGCAAAACAGATCTCCAACACTTTGCAAACACCACAGACATTGCCACATTTCCTCACACAAGGAATAACATACATGGTATCAAAGTCACATAACACTACAGATCCCACACAATATAGACCTATCACATGCCTGCCTACACTTTATAAAATAATAACTGCCGGTATCGCAAACAAAATTTATACACACAGACACAAACAACATTCTCACTGAGCAACAAAAGGGATGCCGTAGAAACCACATGGGTTGTAAGGAGCAACTCCTGATAGACAGTGTGGTCCTACGGCAAACTCACAATAAACATGGACACCTCCATGCAGCCTACATTGTTTACAAAAAGGCCTTTCATAGTGTCCCACACTCATGGCTGTTATATACACTACGATTATATAAAATAAACCCTACACTTATCACATTTTTAGAAAGTACACTGCTGCATTGGAGAACTACACTACACCTCACACTCAACAGTGAAACCATCACGACTGACAAAATACAGATAAACCGGGGCATCTTCCAGGGTGACTCACTGAGCCCACTCTGGTTTTGTCTTGCACTAAATGCACTTTCCAACAGACTGAACAGCACAACTTACGGCTACACAATTAAACATAATGAAAGCTGCCACTACACGCTTTCACACTTACTCTACATGGATGACATGAAAATCTAAGCCTCCACACAAACACAATTGCACCAATCACTTGACATTACACAAATCTTTTAAAAAGACATACACATGCAATTTGGGTTGGACAAATGCAAAACCATTCACATTGAAACTGGAGTACTCAGGGAAGACAGCTTCACATTAGATGAACCAGATCACATTGCTGCTATGGAAAATTACGAATTTTACAAATATCTAGGATTTAAGCAAGCCAAGCTTCTGGAGCACAAACACATAAAGAATACACTCTCTAAACAATATCTTCATAGGCTAGACACAATATTTCAACGCATTTAAATTAAAGAAACTTAATCAAGGCCATCAATACTTATGCCACGCCAATACTCTCCTACTCCTTTGGAGTCATACAGTGGACACACACAGATCTTGGGGGACTTGAAAGGAAACAACGTCAACTGCTTACAAAGCACAGAAAGCACCATCCACACACAGCTATTGAAAGACCTACCCTGCCTCGTTCAGAGGGAGGCAGAGGTCTTATTGACATAACAGATCTACACCAGAAACAGACTCAGTCACTCAGCGAATTCTTTCACTCTAAACAACACACATCATCATTACACAAAGCAGTCTGCATGGCTGATACAAAATACACACCTCTGAATCTGAACAGCATGCAGAACACCCATAACATTCCTACAACATGCACTAAACTTCAATCATGGCTCGGAAAGCAACTCCACGGTAGACATCCTTCTGACCTCAACCAGCCCCACATCGACAAAAAAGCGTCGAACTTTTGGTTGAGTGAAGGGAGTCTCTTTGGGGAAACTGAAGGAACCATGATTGCCATAGAAGACCAGGTTATTAACACTAAAAGCTATAGAAAACATATTATCAAAGAATTGACTGACGGGTCTTGCAGGAAATGCCATATCGCAGAGGAAACCATCCAACACGTCATATCCAGTTGCAAAATACTCACGCAGACAGATTATTTACACAGACATAACCAGGTAGCCAACATCATACATCAACATCTAGCTAAGATACACAAGCTAAGGGACATTCACACTCATTACTATAAATATATCCCCAACACTGTCTTAGAGAACACCACACATAAACTATATTTTGACAGAGCTATAATCACTGACAAAACTATCCCTCATAACAGACCAGATATTACACTAGTAGATAAGCAAAACAAAGTGACTTACATAATTGATATCTCCATCCCCAACACACACAATTTACAAAAGACATACACTGACAAACTCACTAAATATACGGATCTTGCGCATGAAGTAAAACGCCCTTGGGGAGTTTACAGAGTACACATTGTCACTATCGTTGTTTCTGCCACTGGGGTTGTTCCATACCCGCTACAAAAAAGCCTGTGAACACTAAATTTAACCCCACACTTATACAAAACCTTACAAAAAGCCACAATTCTAAACACCTGTCACACAGTAAGGAAATTCCTACACCCAAACATCAATACTCCCACGAGTGCATAACTTTCCCTCCCTCGCATTTGAGTCCCTTGGGCTTTGGCCCTCTTTTGGGTCCGCCTCTGGGATTGGCTTCCGGACTTAATCCAAGTTTGGCTTCCCCAAACAATGACAATAATAATAATAATAATGTAACAACAACAGGGGAAGAAACCACCAGATAGACTGGAGGATCGAACTCGTTGTTGTCCCCCAACAGGCCTAAGCCCAAAACGGGGTTAATGAAAAAAGGAATAAAAAAAATTAAAAAGTTAACTGAGCGGACAAAGACAAAAAAAATAACATTACTAGAATAAAACAAATAATAAAGAAATGAGCGGACAGACACGAAAAAAAAAACAACAAAAAAACAAACAAAAAAACAAACAAAAAAAAAACAAACAAGAAACCACGCACAAATGGGGAAAAACCCCAATAGAATAGCTTTAAATTAAGACCCTCCGAAAGAGAGAGGTCGATGTCATTAAAATACCCTATGTAACTTTGTATTCGTTTATGCACCAGATTGATCCGAGAAAGAAAAGAGTTCCAACTAGTAGAGGGCTTTAAAACAAACCTCCTACGAGTCCTTTGAAACGATTTAAAATTGAAATCATCATATAGCGACGACACAGAGATCTTATTAAAAAAATACTAACTAAGATGTTAAATAAAACTATGCTAATGATACGATCAAGGCGAAACTCGAATGGACCATCATATCCCAATCTAATGTTACTTGTCCGTTTGCGTATAAACGAGTAAAGCCTAGCGCATTTGTGCTGAATTTTGCTAAGTATTTGTGAGTTTCCACCGAACCAAATCCAAGAGCAATATATGAGCTTTGGGACGACAAAAGCTTTAAATAGCGTGTGGACAGTCCTCAAATCAGAAAAACAACCCAAAGCCCTTTTAATCAAACCCAGGCGACGCGATGTATCCAGATACAGGGAATTCATATGCTCGCTGAAAGAAAGATTGTGAGAAAATATAACCCCGAGATCCTTGATTGAATTAGTTCGGGAGAGAATATTATTGTAAATGTGATAATCATGTTTAAACGGAGCGGTAGCTCGATTAAATGAAATGACAAACGATTTTTCGGCATTCAGTAACAAACCGTTAACGCGGGCCCACCTGTGAACACAATATAAAGCTGACTGAACCCGCTTACAGTCGCTCCACCCCCTCACTTCATAGAACAGTTTAACGTCATCAGCATAAAGAAGAAATCGACTATTATAGTCCTTTAGAGCAGCCGTAAGATCCGCAACAAAGATGTTAAAGAGTAACGGACCAAGCGGGGAACCCTGCGGGACGCCGCTCCTTATAGGAAAAACCCTACCTGGTTGCTTAAGAAACCTAACTTAAACGTACGGCCGCTTAGCATAGATCTAAACCAATCAAGAGGAATGTTAACTTCTGAATCAACAAAGGGACATTGATCTTGTCGAACGCTTTGGAAAAATCAAGAAACAAAGGGTCGACCTGAATACGCGCATCCAGCTTACGAGTAAGGTAATGTGTAAATGACGCTAAATTGGATTGCGTACTTCTATTGCGTACTTCTATTACGAAAACCGTCTGGCAAGTAAGGCTCAACATAGCAAGAAAGTTGGTCAAAGACCAAAGACTCGAGTAATTTAGCCGGGAAAGGTATTATAGTGACCGATCTATAGGACTTCTGGCCGGACGGGCCCACTTTCTTAGGGATAAGGTGAATGAGCACATTGGTTTATCCTGATGGATACCGGCCAGTAACCAGGGACGTAGTAAAAAGATGGAGGAACGGAATAATCAGGCCTGCCAAACATCCCTTGAAAATATAGTCTGGAATATTGGGTACCGTGCAGGCCCTAGACGCCGATAAGCTTTTAGCACGCTCCAAAATTTGTTGGTCGGACACGGCCTGAAAATTAAATTTAGCATTAAACTGGTGCCAACACGCTTGAAGAGTGGCCGTATTCACGGAAAGAGTTGCGTCATTGCCCATGGCGTTGACAAATGAGTCAGCGACTTCAAGGAGTTCTACATCTTCAGGCTGCGAAGTTTTAATCTTCCCCAAATTAAGCAACTTCTTAGAAGTAGTCCAAAATGATCTTGGGTTGGAACGAATAAAGGACTCAAGTGTCCTAAAGTAAAGCTGCTTATCAGCTAGCCAAAGTTCTTTGAACAAACGCCTAGCCTCCGAAAACTCCGCATAATCACGGGGATTCCGCAATTTCTTAGACTTTTTGTGTAACTGTTGTTTATGATACCATGCCTCTTTCGTACGTATTGAGATCCATCTCGGGAACAAACGTGAGTGTGCAGAACGCAAAACGCGAGAACCCATGCTCCGGTTATATCTTTGAAAAGTGCTGGAAATCGCACGATGTATAATCTCAATTATACCTTTCCATATAGTATCAACATCATTAGTAGTAAAAACATCACTCCAGTCTGCATTCAAAATAATTGTGACGGGTAAATTCTGTATATTGCAGAATAACGCAGTGGAAATAGAGTAAAGTACGTGACAGAAAACGAATGGATAAGTTAAATAAATTTTTAATGATAATGTAAATGGCAACACAAAAATGAGAATAATCAAAAAACACATAAATAAATAAATGTCAATACTTATCTTAAATAAAATCTTTAGCTGACTTAAGCTAAATGCCACTTGACTAATAAAGCAAAGTATGCCTCATTCACATTAATAAAAGCACATGCATTTCAATAACCAAAGTAAGATTTCCATTTCGCTAACTGAGTGAAACCGTAATAAACTTCCAAATTACAGTCAGTGACAAAAAATTAGCACCACCATCATTTTCACTGAAATTCTTTTAATGAAACAAAATTCCAAATGCTCTTTTGGAATACAGACACTTAATATCTTCAGAAACAATCTAGCTTCATAAAAATAAATTGAATGTCCACTTAGAATTAAAAAAAAAAATTGTTTTACTCAGGTGATATTTCCGAGTGACAAAAAATTAGCATCAGCTACAAAAAAATCCTCTGAATGGTCTTAATATGTGGTGGATTTGCCTTTTTGTGAAATTACCTCAAAGATACGATTAGGCATCTTAGTAATTAATCCTTTAATCAATGAATGATCTAAATTTTCCCAAGCATCAATGATGGCACATCTCAAGTCAGAAGCATTTTTGTACTGACGATTGTTTTCATACACTTTTCGTGATAGCAACCCCCAAACATTCTTAATGGGATTCAAATCAGGTGACATAGCTGGCCATTGCAGAACAGTGATTTTTTTTTCTCAAACCACCGTGTTACAACATGTGCTTTGTGGATGGCAGCATTATCTTGCTGAAATACCCAATCATTTCCAGCCATAATTGGTCCAAAATCAGGGAAAATGTCTTTCAGCATTGACAAATACCCTTGTGCATTGATTCGTCCACTGAGAAACTTCAAGTCACAATTCTTTTGGAAACCAATTGCTCCCCAGATCATTACAGATCCACCGCCAAGCTGTCTTCGTGAAAGAACTTGTTTTTCTTTTCGCAAATCGTGAAAATAGTATGAGAATCCATCCGGTCCGTCAAGGTTGAACTTCTTTTCATCTATGAATATGACAGTTTGTCATTCTAAAGTCCAACCCATGTATTTTCTGGCAAACTGAAGTCTGTTTTCTTGATGACGGTTAGTGAGTGGTGGCTTCCTCTTGATGTGCTGTCACAGAAGATGCGGGCAGTCATGGATCACACGCTGAACGTTTCGCAGATTTGTGTCGAGCTGCAGTTCATCACGAATTTGTTTTGCTGTTTGACTCGAGTTGGATGTAGCTCTGACAATCTGACGAACTGACCTTCCATTGAGGGCACGAGGTCTTCCAGAACCCTTGTAAACTGCGTATTTCTGAGGATTTCTCAAATAGTTGGAAATAGCCTTTGGGCTTCTCTTCAAACGACGCCCAATTTCACGAATAGAGATGTTTTCTTGTTTGAAGGTATCAATTTGACCTCTTTCATACTCTGACAGCACTGAACCACGTCCCATCTTGTTGTATGTTTATTAATTAAGTTTTTCACTTGTAATAATTGCTCTTACTACTTGATAAAGTAAATATATCACCCCTACTCGAGTTAAATGGGCCTAGCTTTAGGGCGAAACCATTTTTTTGTAGCTGATGCTAATTTTTTGTCACTCAGAAATATCACCTGAGTAAAACAATTTTTTTTTCAAATTCTAAGTGGACATTCAATTTATTTTTCTGAAGCTAGATTGTTTCTGAAGATATTAAGTGTCTGTATTCCAAAAGAGCATTTGGAATTTTGTTTCATTAAAAGAATTTCAGTGAAAATGATGGTGGTGCTAATTTTTTGTCACTGACTGTAAGTACAATTAAAATACATGTAAGCAGCTTGCTTAATAATCAGATACGAAAAAATAATTGTATCTAAGCAAATATCAAATAGCAACACTTAACTGATTAGATATCAAAACAGAATTAACCACAAATTCCACTAAGTCATATAATACAATATTGTATATAATACAATATTGTATATAACCAAGCATAAGTAAATACCATCATCGAATTTTATGCTTAAATCAGTATGACCTAAAGTATTATTAAACCACAACTACATTTAATTCACAAGATATGCTCTTAGCAAATCAAAAATATGTTGTCGCACCATAACAAGCAAATGAATACAATCTGTTAATATAACGCTGGCTGTTCTGCACAACGACTTACAAGTTGACATATAACTCACTCAACTATTCACAGTAATAATTAATTGTCTCTGGTTCAAAGTTCAATGTCTTATGACCCTCAATAAGGAAGCGGTCATAAAAAAATTTAATAAAGGTGCTAATTGAAACGTTAACAGATATCAAATCGTCGACGTCACAAATTGAGAGCGGGAACAAATCAGGTAAGTAAACTCAATATCCTGGTAAAGTCTTATTAACGTAAAACACAGATTTCACTAGAGCTCACAATAAAAAGGATAATTGCTCCCCTACACGCTCTCCACTGAAACAGAAAAAAAAATACAAAACTCGTATTACGAGCTTACACAAATTATATGATATAGATAACCTTTTTGTGGCGAAAGAAGAAAAGGAAAATTTCACACAATCATGTCGGGCTTCTTTTCACGAATAACCAAAACCACACGTTCCCAAACCAAATCGCAAATTAGCAGAGGAACTAACAGGCCTTGCGTCGCTAACAATGGAGTTAGAGCGAAGCTCCCGACGAAAGAAACTTCCGAAGAAATTTCCGAACAGGCAGGCGTTTCCGCCTATAGAAAATACAGTACTCACGGACTTGGCAGGAATCACCTTGAACGCTTGTTCCACCGGCAAATGCGCTTCGTTGTCACGCAGGCTGGTTTCGTAGCTCCCGTCGGCATTTACGCTGCGTAGCGATAAAGAAACCTCCGCCTCGAATGCTTTACGGCACAGCGTGCTCTCTGTCGTGTTTCGAGTTGCATCGGCCGCCCGGGGTTCCTTGCACTCCCCGCTCCGATTATGAACGCTTGTCGCCTTTACGATGGAACATAATTCGTGGTTTGGGTCCAAGCCGTCTTCCTTCTGACTACTGCTCTCCACGTTTTTTCGTTCCGATTTTTGAATTTCCAACGCCGTCGATGATCTCTTTTCCTATTGGAGCAGGCGTGTTGATGCGGGTGACGCGTCGCCTGGATCTCATCCCTCTTTTTGGTGTTGTAGAAAACTCGAGGCGGAAATCCAGTACGAGTGTCATCGGAAATCGAGTTGGCGTTTGATTTCCGTGACAACAATCTGATATAAGGTATTAAAGTCGCCGCTGAAAAAGTTAAAGTCCGATTCATTATACTGGCAGGAGTTGACAAAGGAGAACGGAAAACGGACGAAGAGAGGAGGATGATAATTATCAGGAACAACAACAACAACAACATAATAATAATAATAATAATAATAATAATAATAATAATAATGTGACAACAACAGGGGAGGGGAAACCACCAGATAAACCGGAAGTCCAAACCCGATGTTGTCCCCCAACAGGCGAAAAGCCCAAAACGGGGTTACTGAATATACATTTAAAAAGGAAAAAATAAATGCAAGTAAAATAATAAAATTAATAAAATTATTAATATAATAAAACAGTAGCAATACACCAGCAATAATAATAAAATTAATTATGAAGATATGATAAATTAGTGATATTAATAATGCTAACTAAAAACTAGAAAGCAGAAAGGATAACTTCCTTTTGTCCAGAAGAAAATTCGTCGAATTTAACTTTTAATTTGTAAAACGGATCAATATTCGATAAATTAGTTCTCCATTTTCTTAAAGATAACAGCACCTTACTTTGCCTCTTGGACCTAGACTGGCGAACGACAAGATTGAAACGTAAGTCAGGCACACAAATGCTACCTGAAATAATTCGGGAGAAGGTTTTGTACATAAAAATATGATAATTAACAGATAAGTCGAAAATGGAGGAATTATTATCCAACAATTTATTATGTGGAAATTTGAATTTTAAAAACTTATAAAAATTGTTTACTTTTTTTTGCAACAAGATAAAATTTTGCGTATTGCCTGAATACCAAATCCAGATGCCATACATAATTTTTGATAAAATGAAAGATTTAAAAAGGGTCAAAAAAGTAAGCGGGTCTTTAAAGAAATTCGACAACCTCTTACAGATACCAATTCTTTTGCACACTTCTTTAGTCAAAGATTTTATATGGGTGGCAAAAGAAAGAGAGGTTTGAAAAAGAATACCTAAATCTTTGACTAGAATACTAGAAGACAGAGGGGCAGAGTCAAGATGACAGTTAAAAACGAAGTTAACTGTTTTGCGTGAAAAAGTCATTATAGACGATTTTTTGACGTTAAGAGTGAGACCATTATTACAGGCCCAGCCGCTAACCTTATTAATTACATCTTGAAGCTCTTGACAGTCGGACCAGTTTTTTATACATTTGAATAATTTTAAATCGTCGGCGTACATAAGAAAATTGACAGACCTGGTATTAACGTAATAGGCAATATCCGCCACGAAAACATTAAAAAGAACGGGTCCTAGAGGAGATCCCTGAGGGACACCACTCTTAATAAGACCTTTCCTAATGGAAAGATCTTTTCCAATAGAAAAAGACCTCCCGATTAATAGAGAACGGAACCAATTTAATAACGAGGAGGAACATCCAATTATTTTAAGTTTTTCCAATAACAATTTAATATTAACGTTATCGAATGCTTTGGAAAAGTCCAGATATATTACATCGACCTGGACTCTTGCATCCATATTCTTAGTAACAAATGACGTGAAATCTACGAGATTAGAAACTGTAGACCTATTCTTCCTAAAGCCGTGCTGTTCTGGTGGAAGAAATCGATCTATGAAAACAGACAAAGACTTGGCAACAATAGTTTCTAGTAATTTCGCCGGGAACGATAACACAGTTATTGGCCGAAAACCAGAGGCTAAGATCGGAGATGTAGTCTTTGGAATAAGATGGAAATTAACACTCTTCCAAGCAGCTGGGTAAATACCTGAACTTAACGAAAGATTAAACAATTTACAAAGAGGACTAGAAAGGGCATCAATGCACCCCTTGTAAATATAATCAGGAATACCATTAGAATCTAGCTGCCTTGAAGCTTTAGTTTTATTAGCTGCTGCGATTATAGTTAATTCCGTAATTGACATTAACGAAAAAGGTATATCAATTTTTTTCCAAAATTCAGACAGACCTTCATAATCAGCCTTTAATATAGAGTCTTGACTAAAATTTCGTTCAAGTCCCTCTAATAACCTAATGCAATCCAAACTTTCAAGTTTATCAGCGTACATTGTCTTGCTACCCAAGAGCTTCTTTGTTAACGACCAAAAATTTTTCGAGTCATGAATAAGATCAGTCTCCATCTTATGAAAATAATTATTGTAATCCATTTTTCTAAATAATTTAAATTGCTTTCTTGCTGATTTGAAGCTATCTAACACTTTACAACATCCAGACTTCTTATATAATTTATGCAGTTTATTTTTACGATTACATAATTTTATAGATTCACTCGAAAACCAAACAGGGTAAGTACGCATTTTGTCCAAAGGTGGCAAAGTCAATTTAGGAAAACAAAGTTCGAAGGCAGTTTTAATAGTATTCACAATAAAGTCCCAAATCTGATCTACATCATTAAACTCATCAATTAATTGCCAATTGAATGATTTAAGATAATTATACAACATTTCAAAGTTTCCAGCACGAAAATTATACAAATGAGGAGAATAAATTAAGCTCTTTTTAGGATTCATTTGAAATTGTATCTTAAGCGCAGGATGGAACTTATCTTCAGGAACAATTGATAAAGTACTACGTATAATTTTGACTGGAAAATTTGAGAACACTTTATCTAATGTGTCATTACGATGATTACAGATATTATTCTTATCTGAAATATTAAGTTCATTAGCCCACAATTCGGTATATTCTGATCGGGTTCTGCAGTAATAATTGCTATTATCAGAAGGGAAATATGTTCCAAAATTAAAATCTCCCAAAATCAAAAGATTACCATGATTACATAATACTATTACATAATACAAGATCAAAAGATTACATAATAATAATTGACATTTATAATAATAATAATAATAATAATAATAATAATAATAATAATACACTACTGTTTATAAAAATCGCAACACCCTGATGGAATAGCCCAATCTGCATTAAATTTGGAGCATTTGCATATCATGGGTCAGAAAAGAAACCATTAGATTTTCAGGTCAATACAATGCGTTTTATTGTCACATTAGTATCGGGTGAAACCACCGTGGGATGCAATTACAGCCTCTAAACGTCGTGGCATTGAGTCAAACAAGCTCTGAATAAGGGCCTGGGGAATGTCCTGCCATGCTCTGTCTACACGGGTATACAGTTCATCCACAGTTGCTGCTGCAGGAGTCTGACGAGCCAATCGATGAGCAACCCTGTCCCACACATGTTCGATTGGGAGACATGTCTGGTGAACGAGCAGGCCAGGGGAACAAGGGCGTCTGATGTGCTTGGAAAAAGGCGAGGACATTTCTGGCCACATGCGGTCGGGCATTGTCCTGTTGGAATACAGCGCCTGGAAGGTTCTGCAGGAAGGGGATGACCTCGGG